>CM033116.1:10005390-10183724 GCA_019321725.1 Paulownia fortunei
TTCTGGCATATTGATGAATGATTTATATTCTATTAACCCCCTAAACTCTTTTTTCCATGTTCAACAAAATAAAAGAAAAATAGATGATCATAGTTTCCAACTCTTATGGCATGCTAGATAAGGTCATATCTCTGATAAAAGAATTCATAAGTTAGCCTAATTGCTCAATCTTTCAAAAGAGTAAGAAATGCCAACATGTGAGTCATGTCTCAAAAGGAAAATAATCAAATCACCATTTGTTGGACAAGTAGAACGAGCCAAAAACCTATTAGATTTGATCCATTCAGATGTATGTGGACCACTAAGTGTTAGTGCTCATAAACACTATCACTACTTAATAACTTTTACAGACGATTATTTTAGGTATGGTTATGTCTACCTTATGAGGTACAAATCTAAAGCTTTTGAAAAGTTCAAAGAATTTAAATATGAGGTGGAGAAACAAACTGGGCTAAGTATCAAGGAGGTGAATACTTGAGCACATAGTTTCTTAATTATCTAAAAGAGAATGGAATTCTCTCTCAGTAGACCCTTCCTACAACTCCCCAACTCAATGGAGTTGTGGAGCATAAAAATCAAACCTTATTGGACATGGTTTAATTGATGATAAGTTTAACTGGACTTCCTCTTTTATTCTAGGGCTATGCTTTAGAAACGGTGGCATATCTATTAAATAGAGTGCCATCAAAGTCGATACCCAAAATACCATGTGAGATGTTGTGTGGGAAACTACCCTCTTACAAATACCTTAACGTATGGGGGTGTGCTACTTACGTAAAGCAGCAAGTGGGAGATAAATTGGATATGAGATCCAATTTATGTTGATTCGTAGGGTATCCAAAGAAATCCAATGGATACTATTTCTATGACCCATCGAAACAAAAGGTGTTTATTTCAAGGAACGCCACCTTTTTGGAAGAGGAGTTTCTATTAGATAGAGAAGGCGAAATCATAAAACTTGAAAAAATTCAAGAACCACAGAGGCTCCATATAGACGCAGTAACAGGCCAACAAGCTAAGGTTGGGCCTTTGAACATACATTCTCCTAGGAGATCCCATAGGATCTTAAAGCCACCTGAGAGGTATGATTTTTTGTTAGAGAACAACAAAGAGAATCTCTCCTTGGATGATGATCTAAGGACTTATGGAAAGGCGATGTTGGACAACAACTCGAGAAGATGGCAAGAAGCCATGCAATTCGAGATGGACTCCATGTACTCCAACAAGTTATGGATGTTGGTGGACCCACCACAAGGAATACTTCATATTGGCTACAAATGGTTCTACAAGCGGAAGCTCAGAGTAAATGGAGAGGTAGCAACCTACAACACACGACTAGTTGCAAAAGGTTATACTCAGAAGCCAGGAATTGATTATGAGGAAACTTTTTGCTAGTGGCTATGCTTAAATCCATTCAGATACTGCTAGACATATCAGCGTATTATGACTACAAAATATGGTAGATGGATGTGAAGACCGCTTATCTTAATGGAAATATTAAGGAAAAGATTTATAGGAGGTAGCCAGAAGGCTTCATATCCAAAAGGAGTGAGCAAAAGGTTTGCAAATTCTAGAGATCCATTTATGGACTCAAGAAGGTTTCCGAAGCTGGAACATCAAGTTTGACGAGGCAATTTGATTTCCATAAGAATTCGGATGAACACTGTGTCTATAAGAAGGTTTGTGGAAGCTAGTGACATTTATTGTGCTATATATTGACGACATCCTACTCATTGTGAATTATGTAGGGATGGTGTAGTCAACTAAGACTTGGTTGTCTAACCAGTTCTCCATGAAGGATTTAGGATAAGCATCGTTTATTCTTGGAATAAAGCTCTATAGAGATAGGTCAAGAAGGATGATCGGACTATCCCAATCTACATACATTGACAAAATGCTAAAGTGGTTTAGCATGGAGAAATCCAATCGAGGATTCTTGCCAATGAGTCATGATGTTTCTCTCTCAAGGGCTATATCTCTTAAGATCTCCACAGTTCTCCTGCGGAGAGTCATGATGACCCGCATACCTTACATTTGTCATAGGAAGCATAATATATGGTATGCTATGTACAAGGCCTGATATCATATATACTCTGAGTGTCACAAGCAGATATCAGTCCAATCCAAGTGAGGAACACTGGAAGGCCGTAAAGATAATCCTAAAGTACTTGAGAAGGACTAAGGATATCTTTCTTGTGTACGGCTCTGGAGAACTAAAACTAGAAGGCTATACTAATTCTAGTTTTTAGTCCAATATAGATGACTTAAAGTCAATGTCCAGATACGTATTCACTTTAAACGGTAGTGCGATCAGCTGGAAGAGTTCTAAGCAGGAGATGACCGTGGATTCTACCACTGAAGCTGAATATATTACTGTATGTGATGCAATAAAAGAAGTTGTTTAGATAAAGAACTTCATCCAAGAGTTGGGTATGGTTCCATCCATTATTTATCCTGTATTGATATACTGTGATAACAACGGAGCAAACCTCTAGATGGGCATCTTGAGTAGATGGGCCTAAAGTACAAGAGCAATTGGCGCTAGGGCAAGTGGGAGATTATTAGAGTAGTGCCCGACGTGCTGATTAGATTGGGCATCTTTTATACTCTTGTATTTGTAAAAAATAATATTTTTCAAATCATATTAATAAAATAGGTAAATTTCTTTATCATTAATTGCATTTTATAATTAGATGAAGTCCCTAGATCAAACTTAGCTATGGGCATGGTCATGTATTTTATGGTGATCATAGAATATACCTCCATAGCTTTGGTCTTAAATTAGTTCCTGCTACAACTTTAAGGTTGCAAACCCAAGTGCAGGTTGTAGTAAGTAATAAATTTCTCGTGAGTCCGAGGTCGATCCACAGGGAAGTTGTTTGAAGAATTCAAGTTTATATTTATAAAAAGATGGAGTTTATGTGAATCAAAAATATATGAACAATTAATGTATGATGTAGCTAAAGAAAAAACCGAAGTAATAAAAGTACTGAGGATTAGGGATCCACTCTTGAGTTTTGGATAGATAAATGGTTATTTATTCTTTTTACCTCTATTAATTGCCACAATTGGAATCCATACATAATGAAGGTTCCAATGGAAAGATATTATCAAGTAACTCATGCAATAAGGTAATCATGATATTGTCTTACTATTGCAAATTATCTCTTAACGCCAACACTTATTTATGGGATCAAGCATTTATATACTCCTTCGTCAACAACAAATCAAGGTTTCACATTAGCAGTCGGTGGGGTAAAACCGTACAATAAGCTAAATGAACCCAAGTATTGTTGTGCCATTGGAGATATATAAATCAAGAATCACCACAAAAATAAGTAGGGTTTAGATCAAAAATAATAATAATAATACAACATACTTAAACAATTTCTACCCTTATAACCATTTATCCTCCTCCATCAAGAGATTCACCCTTTTTCCTCAGCAAAATAAAATTTAGAAAGACATAATAAAAGTAACAAAGACTAAAAATATAAGAGAAACTAGAGAATGCATTTCTATTACTACTAGAAAACTTACAATACTAGAAAACATACAAACTAGATAACTTAGCCTAAAGAAACCCTCTACCCCCCCTCCTCTTACAAGCTGAATACATGGCCTATTTATAGTACTTGGAGTAAGCTAGAGGCCAACAAATAATGGAGGGGTTAATCAAGTGGTATGCTAGTTGCCAAGAGTTGGTAAGTTGTTACACAAATTTCTCAACCACTGAATTGAATTACATTTTTCGGTCAGATACAGCCAGAGTTTGAAGATACATAAACAATAAAAATTGTAGATATTTCAATGCTGATATATTTTCATATATCTTTTGTCAAATTTGGCGATCGGATGAAGGAGATATGGTCAAATTACCGAGTCATGTCCAAGAGCCGCCCTGTAACATCAGTAGCAACTTGCAGCCTATGGTTTTACTATTTCGACACATTTTCACACCATCTTGTCTTCAAAAAACTTGTTTATTTACCTCTTGGATATAACATATCCAAAGTTCAGACCAAAATAAATTTAGGCTCAAGATATATAACCGAATTGGTAAAATAAGTCAATACTGGGCTGAACTCTGATCTGAATTTTGGTGATCCATTTTGTGTAATTACTTGGATGAATTTTCTGCTATCATCAAGACTGAATTGGGCTGAGCCTCCAACATAAAAGTTGTACCTCTATCTCTTGGCTTTCAAATGAAACAAGCTTCAGGTCCATAGAGCTTTTGATCATGAAGTTATGCTCAAATTACAAAAACTGCACAAGTCTGAAAAACATGCTTCCATTTATTCCCTAACACAAAACATTAATAAAACAAGAATATTAACAAGAATAAAGCAAGTAAAGTATAAAGGATTTGATATAAAAATATGTCAAAATATGCACTTATCAAATTCCCCACACTTAACCCTTGCTTGTCCTCGAACAAGCTTAAAACAAACATAAACTAATCCACTTTCGTAGGAAAACACGATTGCATTTAGCATATGCAACAAGCCTTTAAACCCCTAGGTGGCCCATAGAGGACGAGTTATAGTCTCGTGAAGGTTTCCAGCAGTGATACCTACAAACACCTATAATAACTATCTTCCAACTTTTATTCTCATGAAGCAACAAAGTAATATGGAAATAAAATCAAACAAGTGTTGAGTTTAACTCTTAGTCATTCAAAAATCAATACATTTCCACAATAATCATACTCAAGTGTGTGTGTGGACAGTTAATGTCAATAGTGATGAAACTATGCATGTTTCAAATAAGTGAATTCTCATAAAACCTTACAAAACCATCACCCAATCTCTAACAGAAAAGTTAAACATCATAGGCTCTTCCTTTGGTGCAAATCTCCACTACACTGAAGGCACCACACGAAATCAAAAGGTCTTTAACAAAGGTTGTAATGGGGCCAAAGGGTGGTGATGTAGCTAAGAAATAAAAGGATAGGATGCAACAAAGGTTCTAAAAACTTCATGGAATCAGAGACATAAAATTTATCGATGAAGAATTCTCCAACTCCACAAATTTCACACTGGAGTCTATTGTTATTGAATTGGACCCCTCTTATTCATCTTGCAACATCTCATTTTTAGTTGCAACTTGTAGCACTTTGCAACTTTTTTTTTTTTTTTTTTTGAGAGACTCCCCCACTTATCTTCTATCCCAACCTAAATTTCTTTTGTAAGTCCAAGTTTTCAATTGAATGTCTCTTAAACTCCAATCATTTTTAGAACAAGGGTTGGATAATAGTGTATTTAGGCTAGGTAAAAAGATATGGTTAAAAAAAAATATATAATTATTTATTGTAAGGCTCAAAGTGGTTTACTAGGGGGATGTTTTCTTTAAATATTATATAGGGAACAAGCTAATTTGGCAATGGTGCTAGAAAGCTTAATGCCTTAATCATTTTTCTAGTGGTGCACTATCAGTCGTTCGTCTCGACAGACCAAAAGTAAAAGTTCTAATACTTAACCCCTACATGTTGAAGATTCAAGTGATGATTAGAGTAAGGGCATAAGAACTATATATTTTGACATGATTGTCTTCACACTAAATAACATAACTATTTGTGCAAAATAAAATTTGAGTATAATTATCGCAAAAATATATTAACCAATAACAACATCAAAGTCCAAAACAACACCCATCATCAATTAAACCATATTATTCATGCTTAATTTTAATCATTGAAGTTGGAAGAACCTATACGACTCAAAAAAAAAAATATTGATAATTCACAAACACTTGTTAAAAACTTTACAAACCTGCCATATTATGCAAAAAATAGGGATGCGTCTCAAGAGTGTTACAATTACCCTTTACTCAGCCACCTTTTTTTTTTCATGCTTTCAACGGACCCAGCAAAAAAAAATACGCTTGATTTATATTTATTTTTATTTTTTTATTTTTTTTTATTATTATATTTTTTTAAATACTAAAAAAAAACACATTGAATATACAAGTCATGATATCAATTATCCCTCCCCCCAACCTAATCGAGACATTGTCCCCAATGTCAAAAATAGATAGGAAAGTAAAGTTTGAAAGATATCACCTGAAATGCGGCTAATAAAGCTGAAACAACAAAAAAAACACACATACTATTAGATAAAATCATTAACAATAAGTATCACAGATTGAGAGTCAAATTTAATTTGCGTTTTCGACCATTGTTCCTATTGGACCAATCCACATTGGCCAAGACTGGATCAGGTTTTGGCACATATGCTAGAAGTTGATCAATCAGCTGGTCAGGTGTTGGAGCAGAAATAATGATTCTTCTCGCAGAAGTTGAAATAAACCCTTTTTTCGCAGCATGATCTACAAAAGATAGCAAACCATCATAAAAACCATTAACATTAAGAATACCTATAGGTTTTTGGTGAATGTTGAGTTGTGCCCAAGAGACAATTTGGAATAATTCTTCCAATGTACCAAAACCGCCAGGTAAAATGATGAATGCATCTGCATTGTTTACCATATTAGGCATTCTGTCCTGAATGTGTGACACTTTCAGCTCATCTCCAATGGTCATACCTGTGATATTCTGTACTGTTAAACATTTTGGGATAACTCCCAAAACTTTGACACCTCCTACATAAGCAGAAATGGCAACACTCCCCATTAACCCCAAACTGCCTCCCCCATACACTAAATGAATTTTTCTTTCTGCTAAAGTTCTACCAAGATTATTGGCTACTCCTATAAACTCACTATTTTTTCCTAGATTGGATCCACAAAAAACACAAATGGAATTAAATTTGCGAGTTGAAGAAACTTCCATTTTTTTTTTATTTTTATTTTTTTTTTTGAAAAAAAGTTGTGCAAAAATAGAGTGAGTACGGTGATATTTATTGAGGTGTGAACAGGGAATACATTTATTGCATGTCTTTTTCTTTTGTCAAAAAGGTTGAAAATAAGGACACATACGAAATTTAAAAATTACCTACTACCACGTATATGTACATGTAGTTGTGATTGTGGCTCACATCTTCCTCTGGTTTTACGTCCAGTAACGGCTTAAACGCCCTCTATGGGTCGAGAATATGCTTTCCATCCAGTTTTCTTATAAACTGGCAAACAGGGTTTTTTAATGTCAGATTCCCAAGACTATAAAGCTCATATTCATTTCGAAAACGATCCCATAAATCAAGAATTGCACGTTGTACCAATCCACATGAATGCGTCTCAAGAGTCAATATAATGTGATCTAAAGACTCCTTACTCAGTCCATCCATAATGAATTTAAGTTTATCTTCTCGATTTTTAGAGACCATTCCTAAAGAACGACACTTTGTGTTGCAAGTCCATCTAGCACAAATATGACAAACTTTTATTTTTTTCGCCCTTCGTTTTTTTGAATATGTGCTTTTACCAAAACCAGACATGTATCTAGTAAGCAAATCTGGAAACTCATGTGAAAACTCACCTGCCCTTACCTTTGCTTCAATTAACCATCGTATGTCCTCCGGAATGCCCTTGTGCATAAGCATCCTCAATCTTTCAATCCTGATTTTATAAATTTTCAAAATTGCATTTTTAGGAAGAAAAGGAAATCGCTTCTTGAGAGTTAGAAATATGTCACCCATTTTGAAAATAACAAGAAAAGAGAATGAGAAAAACAAAGAAAATTTGTACAAAGATTTCAGTTGTTTGGGAAACTGACAAGTCCGACTTTTATAGCCACGGAGTACCGTTATCCGCCATTTAACCGGGAAAAGAAAAAATAAAAAATAAAAGAAGAAGAAGAAAAGAAAAAAATAATGTCAGATAAAAAAAAATATATACAACACTAATCATAACAAGGGTTAGAAAGAAAAAGAATTTCCTCTTGTGAAAATTGATTTTCTAGAAATGGTTTAACTCTTTGTCCATTTACTTTGAATATGTTACCATTTCTAGGATTCTCAATGTCAATCGCCCCATAAGATATACTTTTTTTACAACAAAAGGACCACTCCACCTTGATCTCAATTTTCGAGGAAACAAATGCAATCGAGAATTATAAAGCAAAACCTTTTGACCAACCTCAAATATTTTTCTTGAAATTTTATTATCATGAAAATCTTTGATTCTTGCTTTATAAATTTTAGAATTCTCATATGCATCATTTCTCAGTTCTTCAAGTTCATTGATTTGCAATTTGCGCAATTTTGAAGCTTCATCAAGGTTGAAGTTAAACATTTTGATTGCCCAATAAGCTTTATGTTCAAGTTCAACAGGTAAATGACAAGGTTTTCCATAAACTATCCTATAAGGAGACATGCCTAATGATGTTTCGAAAGCAGTTCTATATACCCAAAGTGTATCGGTAAGTCTAAGAGATCAATCTTTACGGTTTGGGTTAACTGTTTTCTCCAAAATTTGTTTTATCTCCCTATTTGCAAGTTCAACTTGTCCATTTGTCTGAGAATGATAAGGGGTTGCAACTTTATGTATGATTCCATATTTCTTCATTAAAGTTCCGAAAATTTTGTTACAAAAATATTTTCCCCCATCACTGATAATAGATCTAGGAATTCCAAATCGACTTAAAATATTTTCTTTCAAAAATTTTATCACTATTTTGTGATCATTGTTTCGACAAGGAATTGCCTCGATCCATTTTGAAACATAATCTATGGCAACCAATATGTAAAGAAAACCAAATGATGATGAAAATGGCCCCATAAAATCAATACCCCAACAGTCAAAGATTTCAATCACTAGGATAGGGTGTAGGGGCATCATATTTCTCTTTGAAAGGGACCCTAACTTTTGATAATTTTCACAACTTTTGCAGAAAGTGTAAGTATCTTTGAAAAGAGTTGGCCAATAAAATCCACATTGCAAGATTTTTGCAGTAGTTTTCTTTACAGAAAAATGACCACCACATGTTTCTGAATGACAAAATTTGACAATATTACCTATCTCATTGTCAGGCACACATCTTCGAAAGATTTGATCCGGACAATATTTGAATAGGTATGGATCATCCCAATAAAAAATTTTAACCTCAGTCAAAAACTTCTTTTTATCTTGAGAGTTCCAATGTGATGGCATCTTTCCTGTTACAAGAAAATTAACAATGTCAGCAACCAAGGTAAAATAGAAACGTTAATAATTGTTCATCAGGAAAGTGTCATTAATAGGTGTGGTTTGAAAATGAGTCATCACAAACAAGTCTCGACAAATATCAGCCACTACATTCTTGTAATACCCGAGCCTCATACTACTCACCTGGCCAATATAGTTCATGCATTTTATGCCACGTATGTGTCATTGCATTTTAATTGATATTTCATAATACATTATATTTTATACGGTATTTTAATAATTAAACTTTTGAAGTTGTCACGGATATTAGTTTTTAGATTCTTTAACCTAATTGGTTGAGTTGGTACTAAAATTTGAATTTAGGTATCAATTACCAGATAATATTATGATACACGTAAGTGAAAGGTGGCATCGTTATGTATATTGGTGTAGGATAAACCATGCAAATAAATTAATTAAGGAGAAAATAATGATAGTAATAGTGATAATAATAATAAAAGAAAATAAGGACATTATCATATTAATTAAGAGGGTGTAATTTTTAATATAAAATAAATTTAGGGGCTTATAAATAAAAATATATAAAAATAAATAAATAATATTTTGTATTGATTATATATAATATTATATAAATATAAAATATATATATATTAAGTATATGATGTGAAATATAAATATAATATATATATATATAAGTATATGGTGTGTAATATAATATATATTATATAATATATGTATGATTACACGTGTAGTGTACACATTTATACATGATTAGGATAAGCATATGTAGTGTATATTATATTACATATATATATGATAAGGATAAGCATATATATAATATATTGTATTAGATTACTTTAATACTAATATTAAGGTTAAGTATATATATAATATATTAGATTAGATTTCTTTAATGCTAATATTAAGGATAAGTACATATATAATATATTACGTTACATTTATTTCCTAAATAACACCACACACACACACGTCCGCGCACGGCAGCAAAGAAAGGAAAAGAAAACAAAACGAAGAAGAAATAGCAAGAACAAATTTCAACCGTAAAATTTGAAGAAATTTTGGGTAAGTCCTTTCTTATTTTTGTACGGATAAAAATATATGTTTATGTCGTTTATTTCTAATTTGAAAGAAAGTTTTGATTTAAATTAACTAGTTATTTCTTATGAGACAATAACTAATATACACCTTTAATTTGAAATTAGTTACGAATATTCGATTTTATTATCTTGTATTGATTGAATGACGGAGTTAATTAAATTGAAGGATTTATTACAGGATTATAACATATCAATTAAATAATATTAGAATAAATTTAAAATAAGAAATTAAAGTATTTAAAAGGTTCTGATTGGGGTGAAATATAAAAATTTTAAAGTTTGATTGTTACTTAATTAAATTTAAAATTTAAGATCCCTTATGAAATTTGATATAGAAACTTATTGATTAAGAATGAAAATTAATACGTCATACTTTTACAGGCCGCCTTATATCTAAAGTTAGGGAGGAGAATCTTGTTAATCTTCAATAAGATATCAAAGGTGGAAGGTAAGTGAAAATCCATTTACAACTACAATGCATGGGCATAGTATTTCTTGACTTATTTATATTAAATGTGATCATTGTATTTTGATGAGTATTATAAATATCTTATAGTGCATGCGTTGTTTGGTTGACAGGACAGTGATTCACTGTGTCATTAACATGCCATTCATCAACATTTACAAGTGCATGCATAATACGTGCTCATAGTTGGGGTTTTGCATGCATAACATTAATTTTAGAAAGAAAATATTTTGGTTGGCCACTACTAGTGTACCGAGGCCCATGTGTGGCTTATTTATATGATGTTTGGGCGCCGCGAGTATTACTTTTCGGAGGATCATAGAGGTTGACAGGGGGTGTACCTCTGGTGGTCACGAGAGGGTGGACTACTTGACTGTGCCCTTATTGACGCCGCCGGTGGGAATACTTCTGGAGGGTCACAGGGGAAGACAGGGGGTGGACCTTTGGTGATCCCAGGAGATGGCCCCGGACTGTGTCGATCTGTTTATGGCCATGTGATTATTGATATTGTCGAGAGCTCTATCCGGTACATAGTAGGTGGGCCAAGGGCCCAGTGATGGAAAATGATTTTTAAATAAAATGATTTTGATGCATAAGTTCGCATTCTTGTCATAATCTCATAGAAATGTATTGCATTTATGTTGGATTATCCCCTTCAGCATGCATGATTTTCATTTACTGAGCATTAGCTCACGTAGTTCATGCATTGTAGGTAAGTTTGATGATACTTGAAGCCATGGACTTACTGAGCGAGCGACTGGAGTTCCTACAGGTTCTGAGGATCAGTGTACATGGATGACGACCTGTCGGGCTGGTTGTTAACTTATTTGATTTTGGAGTGTATTATATTAGGTTTTGGGATTTGTACTGTGTGTTACTTTTAAAACTTTTCTGTACATGAGTATGTAAATGTTATGGTTGTTATGGGTGCTCTGCAGGTATATATATATATATATATATATTAGTTTGTGAGTGAGAAAAATAGTTTATTATTTATTATGCAGTTACAGGAAAAAAAAATTTGTACAGGTACACAGGATTTATCATGTCAAAATTATTGTATCTATAAGTATATATGTATGTGTAGTATTGGGGGTTGTTACAGAGTGGTATCAGAGCGCGGTTATAGGTTCTGTAGACTGTCCATGTACATAAACTTGGAACTTGTGGAAGCACCGCCTTGCTCGTAAGTTTTATTTTATTATGCATCATTGTTTTATGAATTATATTGGCCATGTTTTAAAACAATATTGCAGCCATGACAAGAACATGGAGTGAGAGTAGTAATGGAGGTAGAAACCAAGAAGAAGAGACACCTATGTCAAATGACGATCGGGACACTGTTATAAACGACTTACAGAACTTATTCAACGACAATCAGAACAAATTCAACAACTCATCCAGCAGAGGGATGTGGGTGGACAACAGAGATCTGAAATGAATCAACCACAGCCCCGAGCAGAACCAGTGGAGATAGTTGGGGAAAGATTCAGAAAACTCAATCCACCAATATTTGAAGATGCGATAGATCCCACAGTTGCAGAGGATTGGCTGAGAACCCTAGAAAATATGTTCCAGTATAGCAGAGTCCCAGAGGAAGAGAAGGTGATATGCGCCTCGTTTATGCTTCGTGGAAGTGCTGGGCACTGGTGGGATACAATGAGGAGCATAGAGGATCCCTTTACTATGACTTGGGAAAGATTCAAAGAGTTATTCAGAAACAAATACTTCACAGCGCCTGTTCGTGCAATGAAGATGAATGAATTTATACAGCTACGACAGGGAGCTATGACAGTTGGGGACTACATTCGAAAATTTGAACAGTTATCCAGGTTTGCCACGCATATGATTAGCACTGATGCACTGAAAGTAGAAAGATTCCTTGAAGGTTTGAGGCCAGAACTATACAGAGATGTTAATATGGCGGGAATTCAAGGAGTCACATATTCACAGATTGCTGAGAGAGCATTAGTTGCTGAGCAAGCTGAACTTAGAATTGTTCGTGCACTGGAAGCTCGTCGTCAATTTCAACAAGGACAAGGACAGAGGTGGGTTGGAAATGAAAAGAAGAGACCATTCCAAGCTCAAGGACAGAAACTCGAATTTCGATCGAAACCAGGGCAGCAACAGTGGGAGCAAAATAAGAAACCAAAGATAGAGCAGGGGAAAGCGCCAATGCCACAATCTATGTGCTCTAGATGCGGTGGTCAACATGTGGGAAACTGCCCTACAGATCCTAGAAGGTGTTATGTGTGTGGAAAGGTTGGTCATATTGCTAGAACATGCTTGAAGAATCCAAACTCTATAAAGCAACAGAATGTACCTGCTAGAGTTTTTACCATCACTAGGGCAGACGCAGAGGCGAATCCATCAGTAGTGACAGGTAAACTTTTCATCCATGATACTCCAGCATTCATACTATTTGATTCAGGAGCTACACATTCATTTGCATCCACTGAGTATGTGAAGAGGCTGGGTAAGACACCTGACATAACAGAAATTAGTTACAATGTGACGATTCCTTCTGGAGACTCAAAGCAGACCAATCAGATTTTGAAAGCTTGTGCCATTTCTATTGAAGATAGAGAACTATATGTTGATCTGATTGTATTGGCCATGAATGACTATGACATAATTTTGGGCATGGACTGGTTATCAAAGTACTGTGCTACTATAGATTGCCAGAAAAAGACAGTGACATTCCAACCTCCTGGAGAAGAACCTTTTATATTTGTTGGGATTATGAAGAACTTCAGATTCCCACTAATATCAGCGCTGAAAGCACAACGTTTATTAGAAGCGGGTTGTGAGGGGTATTTAGTCAGTGTTATGAGCATTGAAGAAACAACACCATCCTACACTTAGTGAAGTACCAGTGGTTCAGGAATACCCTGAAGTATTTCCAAATGATCTTCCTGGGTTACCACTCGATCGTGAGATAGAGTTTGTGATTGACTTGCAGCCGGGAACATCTCCAATCTCAAAATCCCCATATCGAATGGCTCCATCTGAGTTAAAGGAATTGAAGATACAATTACAGGAATTACAGGAAAAAGGTTTTATCAGACCTAGCTTTTCACCGTGGGGTGCGCCTGTCCTATTTGTACGAAAGAAGGATGGTACGATGAGACTGTGCATAGACTACCGAGAATTAAATAAGGTTACAATTAAGAATAAATACCCTTTACCTCGAATTGATGATTTATTCGATCAGCTCCAGGGTGCAGCAGTATTTTCAAAGATTGATTTACGATCTGGGTATCATCAATTGAAAATAAAAGAAGATGACATTTCGAAGACAGCATTTCGCACGAGGTATGGACATTATGAATTTCTGGTGATGCCATTTGGATTAACTAACGCCCCAGCAGCTTTCATGGATCTGATGAATCGGGTATTCAGAGATTTTCTGGATAAATTTGTCATTGTGTTTATCGATGACATCCTGATTTACTCCAAAACAAAGGAAGAGCACGTGATACATTTGAAAATGGTGTTAGAGGTTTTAAAAGTGAAACAATTATATGCTAAATTCAAGAAATGTGAATTCTGGTTGGACCGAGTGGTATTCTTGGGACATGTCATATCAGGGGCAGGAATATCAGTAGATCCAGGTAAAGTAGAAGCTATTAATAGCTGGTCACAACCTGCAAATCCTTCAGAAGTACGTAGCTTTCTTGGTTTGGCTGGATACTATCGTAGATTTGTAGAAGGATTTTCCAAGATTGCTTCCCTTTAACACAGTTAACACGAAAGGGTATAACATTTAAATGGACAGAGACATGTGAGCAAAGTTTCCAAGAATTGAAGAAGAGGTTGACATCAGCACCTATCCTTTCAATTCCATCAGGTACTGGAGGCTTTGTAGTTTACAGTGATGCCTCGAAGAATGGCTTGGGGTGTGTACTGATGCAAAATGGGAAAGTGATTGCATATGCATCGAGGCAGTTGAAAGAATATGAAAGAAATTACCCTACGCATGATTTGGAGCTTGCTGCAGTGGTATTTGCATTGAAGATATGGAGGCACTATCTATATGGGGAGCGATGTGAAATCTATACAGATCACAAGAGCTTAAAATACTTCTTCACGCAAAAAGAACTGAATATGCGACAACGAAGGTGGTTGGAGCTGGTAAAGGATTATGACTGTGTTATCAACTACCATCCGGGTAAGGCTAATGTGGTGGCAGATGCACTGAGCAGAAAATCAATACAAGGTACCGCAGCTACTCTTTCTGTTCAGAGACCAGAGTTAATTGAATTCCAGAAAATGAATGTGGAGATTGTACAATTGGGAGAAATGGAAATAAAGTTGGCAGCCTTGACACTCCAACCGACGTTAATTGATAAAATTCAACAGGGACAACAAGGGGACGAATATTTTATCAAGGTAAAGAAGGATATTGCGTCGGGGGTACCGTCTGATTTCAAAATATCTGTGAATGGAGTGCTACAATTTAGGGAACGATTATATGTGCCCATTGTGGATAACATCAGAAAAGATATTCTTACAGAGGCACATTCAACACCTTATTCAATACATCCAGGAGCTACCAAAATGTATAGAGACTTGAAAATGCATTACTGGTGGCCAGGTATGAAAAGAGATATTGCACAGTACGTGGACCAATGTTTGACATGTCAGCAGATAAAAGCAGAACATCAAAGACCAGCGGGAACTTTGCAACCTCTGCTTATTCCAGAATGGAAATGGGAAAGAATCACTATGGACTTTGTGGCGGGTTTACCCAAAACCGTGAAAGGTCATAATTCTATTTGGGTGATTGTGGACAGATTAACTAAATCAGCTCATTTTCTTCCCATTTGTTCAACCTATTCCATAGATCGATATGCACAAATATATATACAGGAAGTGGTTAGACTCCATGGTGTACCGCTGTCCATTACTTCTGATAGGGACTCGAGATTTCTGTCTACCTTCTGGAGAAGTCTACAGAGGGCATTGGGAACGCAACTATCTTTCAGTACTGCATATCATCCTCAGACTGATGGGCAATCTGAACGAACAATACAAACTTTAGAAGATATGCTTAGAGCCTGCGTATTGGATTTTCAAGGACAGTGGAGCAAGTATCTACCTCTGGTAGAATTCTCATATAACAATAGTTATCAGGCTACAATTGGGATGGCTCCTTATGAAGCACTGTATGGCAGGAAATGCAGATCTCCAGTTCACTGGGATGAAGTAGGTGAAAAGAAACTTTTAGGGCCGGACATGATTCGGGAAATGACAGAGGCTGTGTTACAAATCCGAAAAAGAATGGAAACTGCCAGAGTCGACAGAAAAGTTATGCAGACCAAAGAAGGAGGATGTTAGAGTTTGCCATAGGAGATCAAGTGTTTCTCAAGGTAGCACCAATGAAAGGTATTATGCGATTTGGGAAGAAAGGAAAGTTGAGTCCCAGATATATTGGTCCATTTCCTATTACCGAGAGAATAGGTGATGTTGCTTACAAACTTGATCTGCCTACATCAATGTCTCAAGTACACAATGTATTCCACGTATCCATGTTGAGGAAGTATGTTGCGAATCCATCCCACATTCTACGAAACGAACCAATAGAGTTGAAATCAGATTTGAGTTACGAGGAAAGACCTGTCGAGATTTACTACGGGAGATAAAGCAACTTAGAAATAAGAAAATCCCATTAGTCAAGGTACTGTGGAGAGACCAATCAACAGAAGAGGCTACATGGGAAAGAGAAGATGAAATGAGAGCCAAATACCCAGAGCTTTTTCGGTAAGCAAAATTTCGAGGACGAAATTTTCATAAGGAGGGAAGGATGTAATACCCGAGCCTCATACTACTCACCTGGCCAATATAGTTCATGCATTTTATGCCACGTATGTGTCATTGCATTTTAATTGATATTTCATAATACATTATATTTTATACGGTATTTTAATAATTAAACTTTTGAAGTTGTCACGGATATTAGTTTTAGATTCTTTAACCTAATTGGTTGAGTTGGTACTAAAATTTGAATTTAGGTATCAATTACCAGATAATATTATGATACACGTAAGTGAAAGGTGGCATCGTTGTGTATATTGGTGTAGGATAAACTATGCAAATAAATTAATTAAGGAGAAAAAATAATGATAGTAATAGTAATAATAATAATAAAAGAAAATAAGGACATTATCATATTAATTAAGAGGGTGTAATTTTTAATATAAAATAAATTTAGGGGCTTATAAATAAAAATATATAAAAATAAATAAATAATATTTTGTATTGATTATATATAAATATATATATAAATATAAATATAATATATATATATAAGTATATGATGTGAAATATAAATATAATATATATATATATATATAAGTATATGGTGTGTAATATAATATATATATATATATATATGATGATTACACGTGTAGTGTACACATTTATACATGATTAGGATAAGCATATGTAGTGTATATTATATTACATATATATTGATAAGGATAAGCATATATATAATATATTGTATTAGATTACTTTAATACTAATATTAAGGTTAAGTATATATATAATATATTAGATTAGATTTCTTTAATGCTAATATTAAGGATAAGTACATATATAATATATTACGTTACATTTATTTCCTAATAACACCACACACACACGTCCGCGCACGGCAGCAAAGAAAGGAAAAGAAAACAAAACGAAGAAGAAATAGCAAGAACAAATTTCAACCGTAGAAATTTGAGAAATTTTTGGGTAAGTCCTTCTTATTTTTGTACGGATAAAAATATATGTTTATGTCGTTTATTTCTAATTTGAAAGAAAGTTTTGATTTAAATTAACTAGTTATTTTCTTGTGAGACAATAACTAATATACACCTTTAATTTGAAATTAGTTACGAATATTCGATTTTATTATCTTGTATTGATTGAATGACGGAGTTAATTAAATTGAGGGATTTATTACAGGATTATAACATATCAATTAAATAATATTAGAATAAATTTAAAATAAGAAATTAAAGTATTTAAAAGGTTCTGATTGGGGTGAAATATAAAAATTTAAAGTTTGATTGTTACTTAATTAAATTTAAGATTTAAGATCCCTTATGAAATTTGATATAGAAACTTATTGATTAAGAATGAAAATTAATACGTCATACTTTTACAGGCCGCCTTATATCTAAGGTTAGGGAGGAGAATCTTGTTAATCTTCAATAAGATATCAAAGGTGGAAGGTAAGTGAAAATCCATTACAACTACAATGCATGGGCATAGTATTTCTTGACTTATTTATATTAAATGTGATCATTGTGTTTTGATGAGTATTATAAATATCTTATAGTGCATGCGTTGTTTGGTTGACAGGACATGTGATTCACTGTGTCATTAACATGCCATTCATCAACATTTACAAGTGCATGCATAATACGTGCTCATAGTTGGGGTTTTGCATGCATAACATTAATTTTAGAAAGAAAATATTTTGGTTGGCCACTACTAGTGTACCGAGGCCCATGTGTGGCTTATTTATATGATGTTTGGGGCGCCGCGAGTATTACTTTTCGGAGGATCATAGAGGTTGACAGGGGGTGTACCTCTGGTGGTCACGAGAGGGTGGACTACTTGACTGTGCCCTTATTGACGCCGCCGGTGGGAATACTTCTGGAGGGTCACAGGGGAAGACAGGGGGTGGACCTTTGGTGATCCCAGGAGATGGCCCCCGGACTGTGTCGATCTGTTTATGGCCATGTGATTATTGATATTGTCGAGAGCTCTATCCGGTACATAGTAGGTGGGCCAAGGGCCCAGTGATGGAAAATGATTTTTAAATAAAATGATTTTGATGCATAAGTTCGCATTCTTGTCATAATCTCATAGAAATGTATTGCATTTATGTTGGATTATCCCCTTCAGCATGCATGATTTTCATTTACTGAGCATTAGCTCACGTAGTTCATGCATTGTAGGTAAGTTTGATGATACTTGAAGCCATGGACTTACTGAGCGAGCGACTGGAGTTCCTACAGGTTCTGAGGATCAGTGTACATGGATGACGACCTGTCGGGCTGGTTGTTAACTTATTTGATTTTGGAGTGTATTATATTAGGTTTTGGGATTTGTACTGTGTGTTACTTTTAAAACTTTTCTGTACATGAGTATGTAAATGTTATGGTTGTTATGGGTGCTCTGCAGGTATATATATATATATATATATATTAGTTTGTGAGTGAGAAAAATAGTTTATTATTTATTATGCAGTTACAGGAAAAAAAAAAATTTGTACAGGTACACAGGATTTATCATGTCAAAATTATTGTATCTATAAGTATATATGTATGTGTAGTATTGGGGGTTGTTACAAATTCTCTGTACCCGCTTTTATGCTGCGAATATAACATTAAATTGCCTGGAGTAAGAGAATCGCCGTACATCAGTGCTTGTTTAAGGCAATCTTTTTTTGAACAAAAGATTTTCAAGGGCATGCATGATCAACTGAAAACCAATATGGTGAGCCAACAAGACTAAGGATCGTGAAAATTTTTTGATCCAATGCAAAAAACTAGCAAGCAAGTAATTTCTTTTTCAAGTTGTTGTATAATTCCATTGAGCAGCCATTTAAAGTTTTACTTGCATAGTAAATAACAATATGGTTTTTTTATTCTTTTCTTTGTCCCAAGACAGCTTCCTAACAGCCATATATCAGCTAGCATCACACATTATTGCAAAAGGTAAAGTCCAATCTGGAGGCTGCATGATTGGAGCAGACGTAAGTATGCTTTTAAGCTTAACAAAAGCATTTTCACAGTTATTCAGTCTATTCAAAATGGTGTCTTTTGTTAGAGATTTACACAAGGTTTAGATTATTTACTAATTAATCTTTGATAATCTTCTATCAAAACCAGCATGTCCTAAAAAATGATCTAATCTCCTTCACAGTCTTTAGTGTTGGCAATTGGCAATTAACTCTAATTTTAGATTTAGTCAACCTCATACCTTCTGATGATATATATGTGTTGCAAGAACAATACCAGTTGTTACACTATACAAAGTGACATTTCTCCCAATTGAGCAGCAGATTCTTTTCTTGCACACCATGATCAAATAACGGCTTTTCTAATTAGTATAAGCAATTGCATCAAATGAATTACCATAAACAGATAAAGATCATTCCATTGGAAGACTTCAAGTAAACATTCAACCCATGTCACTTAAAAATACCTTAAGCATGCATCGATTTGAATGTAGGGCTGTGCTTACATAATCCAAAATGGCATCCTTCGATATGCAAAAGTACCAAAGAGGCATGTAAAAGTTGTTTTCTCTTGATCTTCAAGTGCAATTGCAATTTGGTTATATCTAGAATATCCATCTAAAAAGCAAATAAAATTCGTGGTCCTGCAACTCTTTCTAAAAATGTTGATGCCATGAAAGGTAATGGAAATGATCGTTTTTAGTGACTGAGTGAGTTTTTCTATAGTCAATGCACATTGCCAACCAGTAACAGTCCTAGTTGGAATTAATTCATCATTCTCATTCTTGACTACAGTAACTCCAGATTTCTTAGGTACAACTTGGTCGGATACGCCATTTGGCTTATCAGAAATAGAATAATATGATTCCAATTATCTAAGAGTTTAATGACTTCATTTCTTACTACTTCTTTCATATTAGGATTTAGCCTTCGGTTGCATTTCTCTAGATGGTTTAGCATTTTCCTCTGATAGATGTTATGTGTGCAAATGAAAAGGATTAATACCTTTAATATCAGCAATGGTCCATCCTAAAGCATTCTTATGCATTTTCAGAGTTTTCGATCACTACCTTCTTGATATGCATCGAGTTTGGAAGAAATTATTATGGAAAAAGTTTCATAATCTCACCCAAGAAAGAGTATTTCAAATTAACTGGCAAAGGTTTCAATTCAACCACGGGAGTTTTAATACTTGATGAATAGATTTTTACTGTTGATGATGAAAGTTCTTCGAACCTTGGCTTCCTAAAATATTTTTCTTGTACCTGCAAAATTCAGAGATAGTATTAGTGTGTTCGCTTTTTATAACTACTTCACTTTCAAAACAAGTCTCCAAAGAATCTGAAGAGTTAGTAGTAGTAAAGTATCTCATGAACAAGTTCTTAATTGAATCCACTTCATGTAGCTTCGACATCTTCTGCAGGTTGCATACAAACATTAAAACACATTTAGTTCCAAAGTCATATTTCCAAATGATAACTTCAAAATACCATTTCTACAATTGATCAAAGCATTTGAAAGTTGCAAGAAAAGGAGACGACCCAAATGATAGGAATTTGTGTATGTTGTTGTGCAACAGGCTCTGTGTCCAAAACAATGAAATCACTGGAAAGTAAAACTTATCAATTTGTACCAACACATCTTCTACTATTCCTTTGGACTTTAATCGACGGTCAGTCCTAATTGGAGTACAACAGAAGTTGTTTTAAGTCTCCTCCAACCTAACTGTTCATAAACTGAGAAAGGTAGAAGATTTACACAGCTGGCACAAGATCAAGCAAAGCACGCTCTATTCTAGTATTTCCTATGATACATGAATATGGTTGGACAACCTGGATCTTTGTACTTGGTGGAGTGAATTGTTGAATGATTGAACTAACACTTTCAGTTAAAAAATGCTTCTTTTGTAACATGATTTTTTCTTTTGATTGTACACAAATCTTTCAAAAATTTGGCAATAAGGTGGAACTTGCTTGATTGCATCCAATAATGGAATATTTATCTTGACTTGTTTAAAAATTTCAAAAAAATTTCAGCATTTGATTCAATTTCTGAGTTGCTTGCAATCTTTGAGGAAAGGGTGTTGGAGGTAAAATATTTTTCTTTTTCTTATTTTCACGCTTACTTTCTTCAACTTACCTTTATCGTCAAGACTATTTTCCATTTTTCATTTCTGGAGGTGTATTAGAAACTCTCCTTGGGATGAATAGTCTTGTCAACAACTTTCCATTTCGAAGAGTTGTAACTGAATTAGCCTCCTTGACTGCATTTTCACCTGAAGAAGAAACATGACACTGAGTAGAAGGATTAGGTTAAGGTTGAGCAGGAATTTACCTTTTTCATGAGTACGCAAAGAAGTTGTCAGTGGTTGAAAGTGTGCTTCTGATCTCATTGATAGCTTGTGAAGTCTGATTATTGATGTTGTGTTTGTTCATGCATAAATGCTTGCAAAGATCTCCTCAATGATTTTGTATGTGGAGGGTGGATAAGAAATGAAAGGTTTTGTGGTTTTTGTGAATGCGGTGGTTGAGCACGGTTATCATCTCGCCAACTGAAATTGGGATGATTTCTCCATTGTGGATTGTAAGTTTCAGAATATGGAGAATGGAAAAGGCTTTTTGAATGTGTTCATAAAATTTGCTTGTACTGAAAGGTTTGGACATTCATTGGTGGAGTGTGCCCCAAAAGTTCACATTGCTACAAACCTTCTTCCTCTTGCACAGATTTGATTTTCTTTAACTTTCTTAAGTTCCTTGGCTTCAACTTTTCTTGTTAAACTAGCAAGTCTAGCATTTAGATCATCTTCTTGCTAGGTAATATTTTCCTTTATTACTATTAGCAAGATTAGATCTAATAGAACCTTCGGAAGATTAACACTATGCCATGATTGAGAGTTTCTGCCAAATGATCCTAGGTATTCTAGGGCTTCATCAGGTTCCTTATCAAGAAACTCACCATTACACATTGTTTCAACAAATTGTTTTGTTTCAATGAGTTAAACCGCTTCATAAAGAAAACTAATTAAGCGCCATTTTTCAAAACCATGATGGTGGGCATGAATTCAACAAATTTTTTAAATCTTTCTCAACATTGAAAGAAAACTTCATTCGAATTTTGAGAAAATTTTGAATTTGTCTTTTCAAAGCATTAGTTTTATGAGTTGGAAAGAATTTTTTCAAGAATTCAGCTTGCATTTCTTGCCAAGTACCAATTGACCTAGGTTTTAAAGAATTAAGCCAATTTTTTGCTTTATCTTTTAAAGAGAAAGGAAATAATTTGAGCTTAACAATCTCATTTGTGCAAGTTTGATCATCAAAAGTGGCACATACTTCATCAAATTCTTTTAAATGCAAGTGAGGACTTTCAGAGTCTAAACCATGGAAATTAGAAAGTAAAGGGATCATACCTAACTTGAATCGAAAATTATTTGCATTTAGAGGAAAAATGAAACAAGAAGGAGAAGAATTTCGAGGAGGTTGCAAGTAATAACGCATGGTACGCACCTGTTGATTCTCATTTTCATCCTGGACACTTTCATTTTCAGCCATGGTGGAAGTGTGTGGAGATGATTCAAACAAATTTCCAAACAAAGTTTCGGAATTATTTCTTACTAAACGTCGAGAATTATGACTACGATACCATATAACCATATATCCATAAAGAAAATAAACAAACTATATTTACAAAGGAAAAATATTAACAAACCTGAATACTTACCTTGCCTTCCCCGGCAACGGCGCCAAAAACTTGCTACAACTTTAAGGTTGCAAACCCAAGTGTAGGTTGTAGTAAGTAATAAATTTCTCGTGAGTCCGAGGTCGATCCACAGGGAAGTTGTTTGAAGAATTCAAGTTTATATTTATAAAAAGATGGAGTTTATGTGAATCAAAAATATATGAACAATTAATGTATGATGTAGCTAAAGAAAAAACCGAAGTAATAAAAGTACTGAGGATTAGGGATCCACTCTTGAGTTTTGGATAGATAAATGGTTATTTATTCTTTTTACCTCTATTAATTGCCACAATTGGAATCCATACATAATGAAGGTTCCAATGGGAAGATATTATCAAGTAACTCATGCAATAAGGTAATCATGATATTGTCTTACTATTGCAAATTATCTCTTAACGCCAACACTTATTTATGGGATCAAGCATTTATATACTCCTTCGTCAACAACAAATCAAGGTTTCACATTAGCAGTCGGTGGGGTAAAACCATACAATAAGCTAAATGAACCCAAGTATTTGTTGTGCCATTGGAGATATATAAATCAAGAATCACCACAAAAATAAGTAGAGTTTAGATCAAAAATAATAATAATAATACAACATACTTAAACAATTTCTACCCTTATAACCATTTATCTTCCTCCATCAAGAGATTCACCCTTTTTCCTCAGCAAAATAAAATTTAGAAAGACATAATAAAAGTAACAAAGACTAAAAATATAAGAGAAACTAGAGAATGCATTTCTATTACTACTAGAAAACTTACAATACTAGAAAACATACAAACTAGATAACTTAGCCTAAAGAAACCCTCTACCCCCCTCCTCTTACAAGCTGAATACATGGCCTATTTATAGTACTTGGAGTAAGCTAGAGGCCAAACAAATAATGGAGGGGTTAATCAAGTGGTATGCTAGTTGCCAAGAGTTGGTAAGTTGTTACACAAATTTCTCAACCACTGAATTGAATTACATTTTTCGGTCAGATACAACCAGAGTTTGAAGATATGTAAAGACTAAAAATTGTAGATCTTTCAATGATGATATATTTTCATATATCTTTTGTCAAATTTGGCGATCGGATGAAGGAGATATGGTCAAATTACCGAGTCATGTCCAAGAGCCACCCTGTAACATCAGCAGCAACTTGCAGCCTATGGTTTTACCATTTCAACACATTTTCACACTATCTTGTCTTCAGTAAACTTGTTTATTTACCTCTTGGGTATAACATATCCAAATTTCAGACCAAAATAAATTTGGGCTCAAGATATATAACCGAATTGGTAAAATAAGTCAATACTGGGCTAAACTCTGATCTGAATTTTGGTGATCCATTTTGTGTAATTACTTGGACGAATTTTTTGCTATCATAAAGACTGAATTGGGCTGAGCCTCCAACATAAAAGTTGTACCTCTATCTCTTGGATTTCAAATGAAACAAGCTTCAGGTCCATAGAGCTTTTGATCATGAAGTTATGCTCAAATTACAAAAACTGCACAAGTCTGAAAACATGCTTCCATTTATTCCCTAACACAAAACATTAATAAAACAAGAATATTAACAAGAATAAAGCAAGAAAAGTATAAAGGATTTGATATAAAAATATGTCAAAATATGCACTTATCAGTTCCAAGTCAAGATTTTTTTTGAGATGGGACATCAAATAGCCCAATAAACTCGCACATACGATGCATGCTCTCATGAGGAGGATGTCTCACTCTATGAACATTGGCATAGTGATGCTAATGTATGTATGTGGGTGCTTGTTAGGGAACGAGTACACTGAACAGGCCTTTTGGAATTTCTTAATCAGAAATTTGTTTGTCGAAATAAAAAATTTCATGTTACGATAGTACACGATTAGTCCTTTGACTTGAGGCACCATGGTAGCCTTGTGCATATCGTGTTTCATTTTGATGTATCTTTTGATTGCTTGACAATCACAAATGGGATATATTGGATGTTGCATTGATATATGTGGAGGTTAATGAGTGGTCAATAAAGGATCCATCATTTGTCTGGCAGAACAAGTGAATCTCCTATATTTTTATAGTTCATAACTCAGAAGTCTTTGGCCAAGGCAAGATGAATGTTAGGTATGTGTTTTCTAACGATTCGTCATGAGTCATTGAAACTTGAAATGGATTCATAGTTATTGAAAAATTAGAGTTTCAACTATTAATCTACGCCCTAAACTCGATCGGGAGATTAGTTGATAGAAGGACCTTACGTGTATGATACTCGTAATTAAAATATGTTCACTCGCTATTTCACCTAACTCTAAGTAGTCATGATACACTTGCTAGATATTTCACATGACTTGTGAGGTTTTTAAAATTAAGGATTTAATTTCAAGTAGAGAATAATTATTATTCATAAGTTGCAAATATTACAAGCTCACTACTAACTTAGTTGTGAACCTAAAGGGTCACACACAAGTTTAGATGGAATATTTTTAATTTAGGAATTGATCCAAGGGGTTAGATCCAATTAATTAATGAAGATTAATTAATTAGGGTTTAAATTAATTCAAGGAATTGAATTAATTATTTAATTAAATTATTAAATTATTTAATTGGACCTAATAAGATTAGAGAGCCCAATTGGAGTGAAATAATTATTAGATTAGATCAAATTAATTGTGTAGCCCATAAATTAATTATTAAATTAATTTACTTAATTAAATAATTGAATTATTTAATTGAACCTAATTTGATTACGTGGGTTAGATGGAATTAATTAATTAAATTTGGGCTAAGACAATTAATTGAATTAATTGTGTAATTTATTTTTGAGTCTAAGCCAAATTCACAAAAGCCCATTAGGAGAGACCCATGAAGGTGGTTGAATAAGGATGAAAGTCAAGAGTTTTTTTGGGAAACTTTAAATATCTTTGGAAAATATAAAAGGATAAAGTTGGAAAAAGTTTGGATCAAACAAAACATCTTCCAACCAATCAAAAGGAGATACAAAATACCAAGAGTAGGACTTTTGAAAATTTGAACCCCTTATATATACCTCATGGCCGAAAATTGTAAAAAAAAAAAAAAACATCCATATAATTTTTGGTCATATAGAAATTAAGGGAAGAAATTTTTCTTCTTCAAATATTTATGCATAAACAAACAAACATCAATAATTCAGTCACAACTCTTTGGAATGAAAAAGTTATGGATAAGACTATTCATCCCAAGGAGAAAGTTTCTAATCCACCTTCAAAAATAAAGAATGGAAATAGTTTCTATGATGAAGGTAAGTTTGAAAAAGATGAAAATGAAAAATATTCACCTTTAGCTCCTTTTCCTCAAAGATTACAACCAACTCAAAAATTGAACTCAAATGCTGAAATCTTTGAAGTTTTTAAACAAGTTAAGATTAATATCCCATTGTTGGATGCAATCAAGCAAGTTCCACCTTATGTAAAATTATTTAAAGATTTGTGTACAATCAAAAGAAAACATTATGTACAAAAGAAGGTATTTTTAACTAAAAGTGTTGGTTCAATCATTCAATAATTCACTCCACCCAAGTATAAATATCTAGGTTGTCCAACCATTTCATGTACCATAGAAAACACTAGAATAGAGCGTATTTTGCTTTATCTTAGTGCTAGTGTAAATTTTCTACCTTTATCAGTTTATGAACAGTTAGTTTGAAAGAACTTAAAACAACTTCTATTGCACTCCAACTAGCTGACCATTTGATTAAAGTTCCAAAGAGAGTAGTAGAATATGTGTTGGTACAAATTAATAAGTTTTACTTTCCAGTGGATTTTATTATTTTGGATACAGAACCTGTTGCACATACACATACATAGATTCCTATCATTTTTGGTCATCCATTTCTTGCAACTTCAAATGCTTTGATTAATTATAAGAATGGTATTTTGAAGTTAACTTTTGAAAATATGACTTTGGAACTAAATGTGTTTAATATTTATAAGCAACCTACAAAAGATGTCGAAGTACATGAAGTGGATTCAATCGAGGAACTTGTTCATGAATATTTTATTGCCGCTAATTCTTCAAATCCTTTGGATACTTGTTTTGAAAGTAAAAGTATTTATAAAAAAACACACTCTAATACTCTCTCTGAATTTTTGCATGTATAAGAAAAATATTTTTGGAAACCAAAGTTTGAAAAACTTTCATCATCAACAGTACAATATGTTCCATCAAGTATTAAAGCTCCCGTGATTGATTTGAAACCTTTGTCATTTGATTTGAAATACTTTTTCTTGGGTGATAATTTCTTCCAAACTTGATGCATCCCAAGAAGGTAAGTTGATGAAAACTATGAAAATGTATAAGAAAGCTTTAGAATAGACCATTACTGACATTAAAGGTATGAGTCCTTTAATTTTCACACATAACATCTATCTAGAGGAAAATACTAAACCATCTAGAGAAATGCAACGAAGGCTAAATCTTAATATGAAAGTAGTGAGGAATGAAGTCATTAAACTCGTAGATAATGGAATCATTTATCATATTTCTGACAGCAAATCGGCAAGCCCTACTCAAGTTGTACATAAGAAATCTGGAGTTACTATAGTCAAGAATAAGAATGATGAATTAATTCCAACTATGACTATTATTGGTTGGCGAATGTGCATTGACTATAGAAAACTCAATTCAGTTATTAAAAAAGATCATTTTCCACTACCTTTCATAGATCAAATCTGAGAAAGAGTTGTGGGACATGAATTTTACTATTTCTATAAATTATAATTGCACATGAAGCTCAAGAGAAAATAACTTTTACATGTCCTTTTGGATTATGTAATGCACTAGCTACATTTCAACGATGCATGCTTAGTGTTTTTAGTGACATGGTTGAACATTTTCTTGAAGTTTTCATGGATAAATTTTTTTTTTTGGTAATTCATTTGATGATTGCTTGTCTAATTTAGAAAAGGTTTTGATTAGGTGTGAAGAGAAGAACCTTGTACTCAATTGGAAGAAATGTTACTTCGTGGTAACAACTAGTATTGTTTTTGAATACATTATTTCATCAAAAGGTATTGAAGTAGACAAATATAAAATTGAGTTAATTTCTAATTTACCAATACTAAAGTCTATGAAGAAGGTAAGATCATTTTTAGGATATGCTGGTTTTTATAAAAGATTTATCAAAGATTTTAGTATAATATCTAAACCTTTGTGTAATCTTCTAAAAAAGGCACTGTTTTTGAGTGGACTGAAAATTGTGAAAATACTTTTATTAAACTTAAAAGCATGCTTACGTCTGCTCCAATCATGCAACCTTCAGATTAAACTTCATCTTTTGAAATAATATGTGATACCAGTGGCTATGTTGTTGAGGTTGTCTTAGGACAAAGAAAAGATAAGAAACCATATGTTATTTACTATGCAAGTAAAATTTTAAATAGTACTCAATTGAATTATTCAACAACTAAAAAAAAATTACTTGTTGTAGTTTTTGTATTGGACAAATTTAGATCTTATCTTGTTGGCTCACCAATTATTGTTTTCAATGATCATGCAGTTTTAAAATATCTTTTTTCAAAAAAAGATGCCAAACCTAGATTGATTAGGTGGATTCTCTTACTCCAAGAATTTAACATTATAATTCGAGATAAGAAAGGAGTAGAGAATGTGGTAGCTAATCATTTATCGAGAGTTGTTTGTGATGACTCATTTCAAACCACACCCATTTAATATTTTTATTTTACCTTGATTTGCTGACATTGTTAATTTTCTTATGATAGGAAAGATGTCATTGCAATGGAACACCTAAGACAAAAAAAATGTTTTTAACTGAGGTAAAAAACTTTTATTGGGATGATCCATACCTATTCAAATATTGTCATGATCAAATCTTTCGAAGATACGTGCCTGATAATGAGAGAGATAATATTATTAAATTTTATCATTCAGAAGCATATGGTGGTTACTTTTCAACAAAGAAAATCACTATAAAGATCTTGCAATGTGGATTTTATTGGTCAACTCTTTTAAAAAATACTTACACTTTATGCAAAAGTTTTGAAAACTGTCAAAAGTTAGGATCTATTTCAAAGCAGAATATGATGCCACTACACCCTATCCTAGTGATTGAAATCTTTGACTGTTGAGATATTGACTTCATGGGATCATTTTTATTATTATTTGATTTTATTTACATATTGGTCACCATAGATTATGTCTCAAAATGGATCGAGGTAATTCCTTGTCGAAATGATGATAACAAAATAGTAATAAAACTTTTGAAAGAAAATATTTTAAGTCGATTTGGAATTTCTCAATTCATTATTAGTGACGAGAGAAAATATTTTTGTAACAAAGTTTTTGGAACTTTAATGAGAAAATATGAAATCATACATAAAGTTGCAACCCTTTTTCACCCCCAGATAAATGGACAAGTCGAACTTGCAAATAGGGAGTTAAAATAAATTTTGAAAAAGATAGTTAACACAAATCATTAAAGATTGGTCTCTTAGACTTATCGATACGCTTTGGGCATATAGAACTACTTTCAAAACATCTTTAGGCATGTCTCCTTACAGGATAGTTTATGTAAAACCTTGTCATTTGCCTGTTGAACTTGAACATAAAGCTTATTGGGCAATGAAAATGTTTAACTTCAACTTTAATAAAGTTTCAAAATTGTGCAAATTGCAAATCAATAAACTTCAAGAATTGAGAAATGATACATATGAGAATTCTCAAATTCATAAAGTAAGAATCAATTATTTTCATGATAATAAAATTTCAATAAAAATATTTGAGATTGGTTAAAAGGTTTTACTTTATAATTTTCTATTGCATTTGCTTCCTAAAAAATTGAGATCAAGGTGAAGTGGTCCTTTTGTTGTAAAAGAGGTATATCCTTATAGGGCGATTAATATTGAAAATCCTACAAATGGTAACGTATTCATAAATGAACAAAGACTCAAACTGTGTCTAGATAAGTAATTTTCACAAGAAGAAATTCTTTTTATAACCTTTGTTATGATTAGTGTGTGTATATATACTTATTTTCTTTAACTTTATTTGTCTTATAAACTTTCTTTCTTTTATTTTTTTTTATTAAGTGGTGGATAACGATAATTCCATGGATATTAAAGTTGGACTTTTCAGTTTTCCAAACAACTGAAATCTTTGTACAAAGTTTCTCTCTTTTTCTCATTCTTTTTTTTTATTCTTTTCAAAATGGATGACATTCTTCTAAATCTCAAGAAGCGGTTTTCTTTTCTTCCTAAAAATGCAGTGTTAAAAATTTATAAAATCAGGTTTGAAAGATTAAGGATGCTTATACATAAGGGCATCCTAGGGGGACATACGATGGATAATTGAAGTAAAGGTAAGAGTAGCAAGTGAGTTTTCATGCGACTCTTCAAACTTGCATACTAGATATATACTTGGTTTTGGTAAAGGCACATATTCAAAAAAATAAAGACAAAAAAAAATACAAGTTTGTTACAAACATGTTCGATGGACTTGCAACATAAAGTGTCGTTCCTTAGGAATGGTTTCTAAAAATTGAGAAGATAAAATTCAATTCATTATGGATGGACTAAGTAATGAGTCTTTAGCTGATATTATATTAACTCTTGAAATATGTCACACCCTCCCAACAATATGTATAAATATATATATAAACAACCTGTGTAACATAATTTGTGCATGTATGCATGTGTATAACTTTTTTTTTCTCTACTCAGTTTAACAAAATATTGATAAAAGTAAAGTGCTTTCATATCCCGTCACACTGTATATACATACATAGTTATTACATATTAACCAAGTCTATCAAACCATCACAAACCTAAACTTTATATTACAAAAAAGTTTTGAAAGTGATATACAGGATAAAGTCACTAATATAATACAATAACTATAAAATAAAAAAAAAACACAACCCACAAAATAGCCCAACAGGTCGTCATCCAAGTACATTGATCTTTGAAAGCCTGTAGGAGCTCTACTGCCAGCCAGCAAACCAGAGGTCTCAAGTCTCACCATGTTCACCTACAATGCATGAACTACATGAGCTAACGCTCAATAAGTAAAAATCATGCATGACAAGAGTATGATATAAAATCTCATGCAACTCAACTCTAAGATATGATGCTATAAATGTGTCAACTTGAGTACTCGTGAATAAAAGAGTTTTCATTAAAAATCACTTCATTTATTGGGCCTTGGCCCACCTACTATGCACCGAATAGAGCTCTGAACAATATCAATAATCACATGGCCATAAACAAATGACTCAGTCCAAGGGCCATCTCCTGGGATCACCAGAGGTCCACCCCCTGTCTTCCCATGTGATCCTCCAGAAGTCTTCTCACTGGCGGAGTCAATAAGGGCACAGTCAAGTGGTCCACCCTCTCGTGACCACCAGAGGCACACCCCCTGTCAACCCCTGTGATCCTCCGAGAAGTAACACTCGCGGCACCCCAAAATATCATATAAGCACACCTCGCATACCTCGGTACACTAGTAGTGGCCAACCAAAATATTTTCTTTCTAAAAACCATGTCTCAAATCATATCGTGCATGCAAGAACCTCCACTATACTCATATGTCGTGCATGCACATGTAAATGCTCATGAATGGTATGTTCAATATGAAATGCAAGTCATCTTGCTCTCAATATGTTTCAAGAATCATAAGACTCTCAATCCAATTTAATATCATCAACACATTAGGTATAAATGCTTCAAGACATACTATGTTCATGCATTGTAGTTGCAAATGGATCTTTACTTACCTTTCACTTGGTTGGTGGCTTAGTCTAGATTTTTTTATTGTTCCCCTCCAATCTTAGATGTAAAATAGCCTGTAATATTACCCAACATCAAGCACCATTCCCAATTTGGCAAGTTGAAAGCATAAAATATCATACTAAGACCTTCAACACCAAGCTATCTAGGTTTTACAAACTAGAACCCAATCTAGTCCCTCCAATACCTTAATTTCTCATCTTAGATACATGTAAACATCATATAATTGAATTATTATAACTCTAATATCATGTACCTAATTGTTAACACTCAATAGCAACATGTCTAGGTTGAAATATGCTAAGTTATCAAATGGGACAGATTCACATTTTCATATTTTCTTGTTGTCCAATTTAGTTGCATGATAATTTTGACACCCCTAAGCATATCCAATCACTCCCAAATTTTTACCACACTTATATAACATGTATATAAATGTAAAAATCTCATATAATTGCTAAAACTCATGGATATAGCTTCCCAAGTTCAGCTCTCTTCACAACACACTGAAACAGATTGTTTTCCCAGCGTGACAGTTTTGCACACTTCATGACATTAATGGTTTTGGCACCCTTAACTACATTCAATCACTCTCAAATTTTCACCATACTTAGATAACACATATATAGAGACAACCAGGTCAAATTACTACCAAAACCAATGGATTTATTGATGTAAAACCAGCACCATTCACATAGGACATAATCTGAATTTCAAAGAAGACAGTTTTGAGCACCTCTTTAATTATCACACTATATTACAATTTATAACCTCTCTAAACTTATATACATCACCTAAACTCATATATAAACACATATATGGTGAAATATACAGGTTTTAATCAAGTTATTATACATATATAAAGCATAAATATCAAAATCAGCAAGTATACAGTTTCTGTCCATAGTGATTTTTATTGTGATTTTGCAACTAAAAATCCTTCTTTTGTGAACTAAAAGACTAAAAATAACATCCTAACATGATTATAATCAATAATAGAAGCTTTAAAAGTCATAAACCCTCAAACAATTCAAGAACTTAAATTAAAACATGAATTAAATCTCACCTATGCACAGATTTTTGATTCAACTTGCTCCTCCTTACTTCCCTTTGCTTCCTTCACTTATTTTCTTTACTTGGAATTACTTGAGTGCAATTTCTAACATTCAATATGAAGGTTTTGGAAGTGAAATAGCTCAGAAAATAGTTTTTGGTTGTGGCTCAAGGGTAGAAATGAAGATAGGTTGAGGTGGAAGCTTGAGGTGGCAAGGTTGAGGTGTCAAGTTGTGGCTCAAATCTGATATTTTTCACACCTTATACAGCCCTAATCTAGTGTTTCTCATTACTTATTTATCTATGTATAACCTACTTTAATCTCCATATGATCGGATAGTACATTATGCCCTAATTTCTTAACCGTTCATTCGATCTCCAAACCGATCGACATTCGATTCTTAAATGATCGTCTAGTTTTCATTTTATAAAATCACATGCATATATGAACCTTGTATTATGACACTTAAATTTCATTATATCATGTCCGATATCCCAAGTATGTTAATCTATAGATGTTTACATTTAAAACACCTTGATCAAATCGAATCGACTCATATAAGCTTACTAGTGATACCTTTAACACTTCTAAAATTATAACATACAACCTATGAATATCCATTATATTGATCAATCTATTCTTTATCTTATCTAAATATAGAATCACTTAATTAGGTTGTAGGATCTCAACCACTAATATCAAGTAATGATTAAGAATGCTATAAAAGATGCGATGTAGATGTTAATGCAAATTAGCATATAAGTAGCATGTAGTGCATGAATCATATTGGCCAAGTGAGTAGTGTGAGGCTTGGGTATTACAAAATACATTCATGTGGATTAGTACATTGTGCAATTCTTGATTTATGGAATCACTTCTGAGATGAATATGAACCTTATAGTCTTAGAAATCTGACATTAAAAGACTCTATTTGTCAGTTTATAAGAAAATTGGATGCAAAGCATATTCTCAACCTATAGAGGATGTTTAAGCTGTTAATTGGACGTAAAACCAGAGGAAGATGTTAGCCACAATCACAACTACATGCACATTCACGTGTAATAGTTAAAAAAAATTAAACTTTGTGTCCTTATTTTCAACCTTTTGCACAACTCTCTTTCAAAAAAAAAAGAAAAAAGAAAAAAAAATACAAAGGTCTTCCTCTCGTAAGTTCAGCTGTATTTGTGTATTTTGTGGATCCAATCCAGGAAAAAATGATGAGTTTATAGGGGCACCCATAACCTTGGTAGAATGTTAGCAGAAAGAAAAATTCATTTAGTGTATAGGGAAGGCAGTTTAGGGCCAATGGGGAGTGTTGCTACTTCTACTCTTGTAGAAGGAGTTAAAGTTTTAGAAGTTATCCCAAATCCTTTAACAGTACAAAATATCACAAATATAACCATCGGAGATAAGCTAAAACTATCACATATTTAGGACAGAATGCCTAACATGTTAAATAATGCGGATGACTCTACTACCTAGTGGTTTCGGTACACTAGAGGAGTTACTCCAAATTATCTCTTGAGCACAACTCAACATTCAGTAGAAACCTATAGGTATTCTTAATGTTAATAATTTCTAAGATGGTTTGCTATCTTTTGTAGATCATGCTGTGGAAAAAGGTTTTATTTCACCATCTGTAAAACGAATCCTCATTTATGCTCCAACACCTGACCAACTAATTGATTAATTTCTAGCATTTGTGCCAGAACCTGATCAAGCATTGGCTTATGTGGATTAGTTCAACAATGACAGTGGTCGAAAATGCAAAATAAATTTGACTCTCTACCCGTGAAATTTATCCTTAATGGTTTCAACTAATAGTGTGTTTTGTGTTGTTTCAGTTTAATTTTTTCCAGTAAGCCACAATTCAGGTGATAACTTTAAAACTCTACTTTCTTATCTATTTCCAACATTAGGGACAATTTATTGATTAGGTTGGGGGAGAGGATAGTTGATATCATTTCTTGTATGTTCAATGTGTGTTTTTTTATTTTTATTTTTAAATTTCAAGCGTGTTTTCTTTTGGATCCGTTGAAACTATGAGTAAGGATAATCTTTTAAAACTCTTGAGATACACCCCCATTTTTATTTTTTTGCATAACATGGCGTGTTTGAGAAATTTTTAACTGAAATTTTATGAATTGTCAAAATATAATTGCAATCCTCTTTTTGTTAGAGTCCAATGGTACTATCTTGAAAAAAAATAGTCTTGTGCATATCCTAAGCCTTGTGGAAAGATTGGTTGCAATATATATATATAACTGAAAATTCCGACCATATTAAAGTGTTTATTTTTTTAATATTTTCACATATTTTGTGAATAAGTGTAGAGTTTGAGAAAACAAACATTCTGAACTTTAATTGATCATTTAAATTGGTTTTGTTGTAATTTAAAATGCTTAATTATGTCTACTGTGCATGTGGAAAAATGAATTGGGTAAATTTGTGTAGTTATCTATTTCTATTGAAGTATTTCGCTTTATAGCCAATGATGTGAGGATAATTATAAGTCCTTTTGATCTTCTGTTATCATACGAGTCATGTTCTAAAAAAAAGAAAAAAAAAAAGAGAAATCGAAAAATAAAAAAAAATCACCATTTCATTTTCACGTTAACTAATAAAATTTCGAGGCATTTTTTGGTAAGACGGACTAGGTATTTCAAACTTTGTGACTACCTATCTTATACTCAAATTTAGTTTGAATGCTTGTCTTAAATTATTTAAGCCATTTTTCTGAGTATTTTTAACTGTTTTTCAACTCCATTAGTGAACACCTTACCAACTTAAATGGCAAACACTTACCTGCGACTTACCTGTGAGGATATGGAGTTGAGGCTTTTTCATGATTAATTTTGAAGTTATATATATCTTGGTCTGTGGAATAAAAGGTTGGCTTAGTGCACATACACATAACAACTTTTGATAATTCTAAAAAAAAAACTCGATAGCATCTGTGATCTCTGACAAATGATTGTTTGTGACTGTTAGACTATTTTATAAGTTTCTTTCAAATTATGTTCATCATGCCATGCTTCTTTTTATTTGTATTGTATTTCATTACTTTATAATTACTAGGGACTAGTAATAAGTTGGTTGGGGGTATGATGAACATTTAAAAGTATCTAATTAATTAGGATTTATATAATTATTTTTATTTTAAAATTATCATTAGAACTCCCAATTAAAGCATTTTTGTGTTTTATAAATAAAATGGGAAATCAACATGAAAAATGAGATTAAAAAGTTTTATCTTCTTTTGTGTAGGTTTTAGAGAAATTGGCGTAACTTTTGATTATGAAATAGTTTTGGGTTAATTTTTTAGGCTATGGATTGATAAGTCATTCATCTACAAGTTCATGTAGACTTTAGATCTCATACTAAATGTGTAAGGATAAAAAAAGTTGGATTATAAGTGGTTGCACAAAATGGATCACCAAAAATTCGGATCAAAGTTAAGCCTAATCTTGACCTACCAATTGGGTCATATCTCTTAAACCAAAATTGATTTGGGGCTGAACTTTGGATATGTTATACACAATAGGTAGATAAGCAAGTTTGTTGAGATATGATGGTGGGAAAATATGTCAAAATAGTCAATATACATGTTCCAATGCATTGTTGATGTTGAAAAATGGCTATTGAACATGATTGGGTAATTTGAACATATCTCGCACATCCGACAGCCAAATTTGACAAATAAAATATGAAAATATATCCACACTACAACTTTTAATCTTTACTCATCATCAAAATTTGGTTATATCCGGCCTAAAAATCTAATTCAATGGAGTAGGTGAAAATTTAGAAGATGTAGTGTAACAACTTACTGACTCTTAACAACTAGCATACCACTTAATTATTTAACTCCTCTATTATATGTTTGGCCTCTAGCATACTCCAAGCACTATAAATAGGCCATGTATTAAGCTTGTAAGAGATGGGGAGAGGGAGGGTAAAGGGCTTCTTCAGGCTAAAATTACTAATAGTAATGTAAGTGTTCTAATAGTAATATAAGTTTTTTAGTAATAATAGAAATGTGTTCTTTAGTTTGTTTTCTATTTTTAGTCTTTCCTACTTTTATTATGTCTTTCAAAATTTTATTTTGCTGAGAGAAAAAGGTGTACACCTTAATAGAGGAAAGGAATAGTTATAAGGGTAGAAAATGTTTAAGTATGTTGTATTATTGTTTAAATTTTTTATCTAAACCATACTTGTTTCGTAGTGATTCTTGATTTATGTATCACTAATGGTACAACAAATACTTAGGTTCATCTAGCTAGACGTTTGGTTTTACTATACAAACCACCAACGTGAAACCTTGATTTGTTGTAGACAAAGGTGTGCATAAATAATTAATTCCATAAATAAGTGTTGGCGTCAAGAGATAATTTACAAATAGTAAAACAATATCATGATTACCTTATTACATGAGCTATTTGATAATATCTTCTCATTGGAACCTTCATTATGTACGGATTCCAATTGTGGCAATTAAAAGAGCAAAAAGAATAAATAATCGTTCATTTATCCAAAATTCAAGAGCGGATCCCTAATTATCAATACTTTTATTACTTTAGTTTTTTTAGTTATAGCATACAGTGTTTTTTCATATTCTAAACCACATAAACCTCAACTTTTTTTTAAGAAATATAATTCTAAAATCTTCAAACAGCTTCCTTGTGGATTGATAAGTTAATTTTATTCTAATAATTCATATGTCTTTTGATTAACATTTAGTTTATTTTCAAGTGTTTTTTTTACTTTTTATGCATTTAATTTAAAATCATGTAGGTAATAACATAAAAAGAAGAAAATGGAAAGAAACCAAAAACTTGGTTGAAATGTTGAAAAATCCGAATTATGGTGCTACTAATGGCAATTTTTGTATTTCAACAATAACTCTCTGCCCTAATATTATATTAACTTTATTCTTAATCCATTTGAAAGCCAAGAGATAGATCTACAACTTTTATGCATAAAATCTAATTCTTTCAATTTAAATGAGAAAAATTGAGTTCAATGGTTAGCACTAGACTGAAACTTCCAAGTATGATAGATTTTGGTATTTTATGCATAACTCTCTTCAAAAATATCATATGGAGTTGATTAAAGTACCTTTGGAAAGCCAAGACATGGAGCTACAATTCATTAGAAGATTAGAGAAGCCAATTCATCCTAGAAAGAGGTCAAAAACCAGTTGTAATAGGATAAATAGTGTTAAAGTACTGAAGTGAAGGAGGAAAAGACAACAGCAACGACGCCTAGGCACCGTTATTCCCCGCCTAGGCGCTGCCCTTCCAACAAAAATGATGCTGATGTATTTTATTTTTTTTAGTGACAAGTAGTAATAGATCACGAATTTTGGCATTTTTATGAGATATACACATTAGATACACATATACATCATTACCCTTGTGATGCTCTCATAGGATACACTAAATTGGTGGAGAGAAAAAGGAGAAAAAGCCAAGAAAAGGGGAATGATTTTAGATTTCTTTTGAAGAAAAGCCAAGAAAAGTGGAAGGATTTCAGGGTTATTTTGGAAGACTCTTGGGGAGAGAATCATTTTTGAGAAGTTTAAAAAGGATGATTAGCATCAACCAAAATATGTGGGATTAGTTCTTGGAACTAAAGGACGCCATTGGGTGCTTGGAGACAAGACCCATTCAATTTTTTGCAAATCAAAACAGGGCATTCTTGGAGACAATGAGCCATTCTTGGAGACAAGGAGAGCTTCAACCATTCTTCCCACTTCACAAATTGGTGAACAATTTTTATGTTCTTTCTTATTTATTTCTTGAAGTTGTATTCATCCATGGTAAAAGAAACTTTTCTTTTTAGAGGATGATGTAATCTTATTTAATCCTATGTTTTGAATTACAAACAATAATAGTTTAAGTAATTTATCTTGTTTTTGTTATCTTACTTAGTATTTCATCTTGATTAATTGGCCACTAATTGAGATTATTTGACGTATGAGATTTGACACTCGAGAGTGGAAAGATGATACATGATCATAAAGATAACACAACCTAGGAATCATAGACTTGAAAAGCTTATGAAACCTTTGAAGTTTTGATGAATAATTCATTGAACTTTTGTAGAGTTTTACTCTTGAATTTTATAGAGATATCAAAATTCATGTTGGAACTCATAGTCAATTCGGCACTCGAGAGAGGGAATTGATGAGCTTAGGAATTCTTAACTTACATATGTTGTTGACTTGAATTGGTATATTTTGGAAGGACGAACATAGGTGATAGTTAGGTAGGTCATCCCTCTAGAATTTCTTACTTATAAGGTGTTTATTATATTGTTTCTAAAAACTCCACTTTTATTTTTGCATTTTTATCTTACTTTACTTTATTTTCTAATCATCACTCGATTTTCTAGATAAAATTAGGATTATTTAAACTATGGTACTTAATGCAATTTTTTATTACAATACCTGTGGATACTCAACTCAACTCAACATTATATTAAAACTTAACACCGTGCACTTGCGGTTTGCAAAATAATTAATGAACAAGTTTTTGGCGCCATTGCCAAGGATTATTTTATCATAATTCCATTAATATTGTTATGACTTAGTCTTGATTTTAGTCTAGATTGCGTTTACTTTTTTTCGCATATTTTGATTTTTTCTTGCCTTGCACTGGGTTATACTTATTTGTATACATAATGCTAGGAGTTTGAAGGAGATGGCTACTAATAGCTATCAATGATCTTCCATCAAAAGTGTTACCGGTGTTCTTGAAGTAGATTCATTAACATAATTAGTTGCACAAATTTCTATTCTTTTTAACCAATTTACAGCTTGGACTTTTTATGGAGTTTCTTAAGGAATGAATTTCATGGCATCCACTAGCACTTCATTCATAGAAACCAAAGGTGAGAAAAAGGCATTCTTGGAGGAGTTTCTATGCACTTTCACTAGTGAAACAAGAGCCTGATTGAATAAGAACGAAGTGAAGATAGACAACATAGAGACTCAATTGGGGCAGCTAGCTTCAAGTTTAGGAGCTCAAATAAAATTAATAAAAACTTAAATTAGACAGCTTGCTACTAAAATTAATGCTCAAAAGCATAAATAAAACTTTTCAAGTGATATGGAAATCAATCTAGGGGAGCATTTCAAAGTCATCCAACAACAACACATGGAGGAGTGCGAAACTATTGAAAAGTGCAATGCCATCTTGCAAGAGAAGCCATCTCAAATGCTTACTAATTCAGGGAGTTTCATTATTCCTTATTCAATTGGAAACTCTACTTGTGAAATAGCATTATGTGATCTAGATGCAAACACTAATCTAATTTCTTTGTTTAATTTCAGAAAGCATGCACTAGATAAAGCAAGGCCTACTAGGGTGATTCAAGATATGCTTGGGAATGGTGATCAATTCTTGTACTCTATAGATTTTTTTCATTTTTAACATGGAAAAAGACAGGTACATCTTTACCATGTTTGAAAGACCATTCGTGGTAATAGGAGATATACTTGTTGATGTCCAAAAGGCTATTGATGCTATTCTAGATCATCCTCGTTTTGCCTATCTAGAAGGATCACTTACACTCTTAGAGCACACAAAGACATGACATGATAAACAATTATTTTTATATCCGAGATGAGTAAAGAAGATAGTCAGGCTGATGACTATAAATCAAGCGCTTCTTAGGAGGCAACCCAAGCCCCTTTTTCTTTGCTTTTTAATAATTTCTTACTTAGTTTTTGAAATATGTTTGATTTCTAGATTTTGGCATTTTAGCTATTGTGTTTCTTTGTCTATGTTTGTGTTCTCACTTTCATTGCTTTAACCCATGTGCTTTCATGATTTCTTTTCTTGTGTAGATGGATGTCTCCTTAGTGATATGTATGGATCTCCTATGAACTCCAAGTACATCATCTATTGGAAATGGTTCCACCTCTTATGTGCTTAATTCTTTAAACATTGAGGACAATGTTAATTTTAAAGTTGGGGGTAGGATTTTTATTTTATGTGTTTGAGCTTTATGGGAAAAATTTAGCCCTTTTTTTTCAATTTGAATTACCCATGTTGTGTGATGAGAGTCCAAGAGCAAGCATACTTTGTTGATAAACTTAGTTCATATTTTGTGATTGAATTAATAACTTAATTACTGATTGCCTATGATGATACCTAATTGATATTGTATAGAGTCTAGAGGAAAGAAAGATTGCTAGTCTTGTAACATGACAACTCTTGTATGTATTTGATCCTTGTTATGAATGATGAATTTTTATTGAGCATGTTGTGTTGAAATCTCGTGAATTATGTGCTACTTGATATTGCATTTTGCTTCCAATGAGTTGTATTGATCATTTTGTAGTGTTCTAGAACTTTCTTAATTACTCTTTGATATGAAATCCTAGATAATTAGCAAACTTGGAAATGATTTAGGCCATCTTTAACTCATTTGTGCCTTTTAAGCCTACCATGATCACACTTTTATTCACTAGTTACCCCTTTGAGTTCTTTTTCAAACAATGGCATGTGCAATGCATATGAATGACCACCATTCAATTTTATTTCTTGAATCTCACTATACCTACCCTTTACAGCCCGAAAAACCAATGATTATCCCTAAGAGAGCTTAAGGTGTGACATTTTATGAACAATCTTATTAAGGGGTCATATGAAGACATGTTGAGAGCATGGATGAATGTATTTAGGGGTATGAGCAAGGAAAATGTGCAAGAAATACATTACAACTCATGTTGATGAAAAGAAACAAGTTTGGGGGTTGTAAAAGGAAAAGAATAAGAAATGAAGCATTGGAATTCATAAAAAAAATAAGAAAAAAAACATTATTGAAAAAGAAAAGAAAATAAAAGAAAAGCATGAATCCCAAAATAAATAAAAAAAGAGAAAAGAAAGGAGGAGAGTGAGATTTTATGTGTAATGCTTTATGCTCTCTTACGTCATTTATCCCTACCTTTCTTTATAAGCCAATAACTAGGCCTTATGTTACAAGCTTATTGAAGTCCTTTTGATCCAAGTTTGTAAGTGTCTATATTAGTAGAGAATTTGTATGAAAAGTAAGCCTATAGAACACCTAGAACTTATCATGAGAATCATGGAACTTGAGCTTGACACTTCAAACACACGTTTTGAATTCATGATTAGATTGATGAAGCACAAGTTTTGTAGTGTCATTCGACTATCTTTGTGACTAAACTTTGGATTCATATGCAATAAAGATTGATGAGGCATTTGAATTGGTTGATCAAGTTTAGTGATTCATGATCAAATTATGAGTCTATGATTGTTTGATTTTGAGTTTTCCTCGAGGATGAATAAATATAAAGTTTGGGGATATTTGATAAGTTGGTTTTATACCAATAATTCATATGTCTTTTTATTAACATTTAGTTTATTTTTAAGTATTTTTGTTACTTTTTATGCATTTAGTTTGAAATGTTGTACATAATGACAAAAAAGAAGAAAATGGAAAAAACCAAAAACTTGGTTGAAATGTTGAAAAATCCGAATTGTGGTGCTATTGATGGCAGTTTTTGTATTTCAATCACAAATCTCTGCCTTAATATTATATTAACTTGATTCTTGATCCATTGGAAAGCCAAGAGACTACAACGTTTATGTTTACCACAAAATCCAATTTGTTCAATTTAAATGAGAAAAATAAAGTTCAATGGTTAGCACCGGACTAAAACTTCCAAGTATGATACATCTTGGTATTTTAGGCATAACTCTCTCCACATATATTATATTTAGTTAATTCAAAAGCCAAGACATAGAGCTACAATTACTTAGAAGACATCAGAAGCTAATTCATCCTAAAAAGATGTCAAAAATCAGTTGCAAGAGGGTAAATAGTGTCAAAGTACTGAAGTGAAGGAGAAAAAGACAGTAGCAATGGCACCTAGGCGACAAAATAGAGCACCTAGGCACCATCTAAGGCTTCCAGGATAGAATACACAATGCCTAGGTGCCGTTATTCCACGCCTAGGTACTACCATTCCAATAAAAAAGGTGTTGATGCATATTTGTGACAAGTGGTAATGGATCACGAATTTTGGCATTTTTATGAGATATACACATTAGATACACCTATACATCATTACCATGTGATGTTCTAGTGGGATACACTAAATTGGTGGAGAGAAAAAAGAGAAAAAGCCAAGAAATCTTTTGAAGAAAATCCAAAAAAAGTATAAGGAATTCATGGTTATTTTGGAAGACTCTTAGGGAGAGAATCATTTTTGAGAAGTTTAAAAAGGATGATTAGCAACAACCAAAATATGGGGGATTGGTTCTTGGAACCAAATGAGGCTATTTGGGTGCTTGGAGACAAGACCCATTTAATTTTTTGCAAATCAAAACAGTTAGGAGATAAGGAGTCATTCTTGAAGACAATGTGAGTTTCAACCATTCCTCCCACTTCATAAATTGGTGAACAATTTTCATATTTTTTCTTATTTATTTTTTGAAGTTGTATTCATCCATGGTGAACTAAACGTTTCTTTTCATAGGATGATGTAATCTTATTTGATCATATGTTTTGAATTACAAACAATATTAGTTCAAGTTATTCATCTTGTTTGTGTTATCTTGTTTATTATTTCATCTTGATTAATTGGCTACTAATTGAGATTATTTGATGTATGAGATTCGACACTCTAGGGAGGAAAGATTATACATGATCATAGAGATAAAACAACCTAGGAATCATAGAGTTGAGAAGCTTATGAAACTTTTAAAATTTTGAAGAAGAATTCATTGAACTTTTGTAGAGTTTTACTCTTGGATTTTTATAGAGATATCGAAATTTATGTTGGAACTCATAGTTAATTCGATACTTAAGAGAGGGAATTGATGAGCTTAGAAATTCTTAACTTACATATGTTGTTGACTTGAATTGGTATATTTTGGAAGGAAGAACATAGGTGATAATTAGGTAAGTCATTTCTCTAAAATTTCTTGCTCATAAGGTGTTTGTTATATTGTTTCTAAAAAATTCACTCTTGTCTTTGCATTTTTATCTTACTTTACTTTGTTTTCCAATCATCACTCAATTTTCTAGATAAAAATAGGACTACTTGAACTGCGGTACTTAATGCAATTTTTTATTACAATCCCTGTAGATATGATACTCAAGTCACCATTATATTAAAACTTGACACCGTGCACTTGCAGTTTGCAAAATAATTAATGAACATGGATCAACCTCAAACTCACGAGAAATTTATTACTTGATACAACCTGCACTTGGGTTTGCAACCTTAAAGTTGTAGCAAAATCCAACACTAGTCACTAGTTGAAGTATTGGAAAGACAAAGAGAGGAGAATTGGAGAGCCATGCATCCATTGATTGAACATCACAGAAGGCTTAATCTAGATATAAATGAGGATGTGCACACAGAAGGCTGGCATATGTCTAAAGAAAATATTGACAACATCCCTATTGGAGCCCCAACTTGAAGAAATTTTCCAAAGTCCTGTTGAAGACTATAAAGTTAATGCTTCTTGGGAGGTAATCTAAGCCATTTACCTTTCTTTATTTCAATTAAATATTTCTTGTTGAATTCATTTCTATTATGATCTAGTTTAGAACTTTTCTTAGGTTGAATCATCCCCTATTTTACGATTTATTTGATTGCATTTTCTCTACTGTTCTAGGTGAAATTTGAAAGCCAAAATCATGCATAGAATTGAGGCACTGGCACTGCGACCCCACCAGCTTGAGCTGCGGTGCCATAACATTCACAAGTTCAAAAGTCAAACAACAAGTTTCGTGTTGCAACCTTATTTCATTGAGTCATGACGTGATAATGTACCCGTCCAATAGAAGAATTCGCACTGCAGTCCCATTTCATGGCACCATGGGGCTATTTTATATCATCACAATAGAAAGATTCACACCACAGTCCCATTCTCCAAAGCCATGATATGAAATTACCAGACAACAACTCGATAGTTTAGTGATGCAGCACCATACTTCGGAGCCATGGTGTAAACAACCCAAAAATAGGTAGTAACTTTAGTGCTACAACACCAATTACTAGTGTTGCTGCGATGCGAAGTTGCAACACTTTGCCAATAAAATGCCCAAATGGACCATCTTTCCCCAAATAAAAATAACACAAGTCCTAACATCCTCTCACTCCCACTCCCTCATGGTGAATCCTCCCTAAAATACCCAACCTTATGATCACTTCCCCATTACATATTCTCCTTACACCCTTATCATCACCAAATTTCCCTTTTTTTAACCCGCTCAAGTCCTCCAATTCTTAAGCAACTAGTAGACTCATGGATTTTAGGCATTTCAATCAAGTTCTCATCAATATATTATCAAAAAATCTTAATTTCAACATATAAATCAACTATCTTTGTTGAGTTTTTTCTATAAGTAGAGTTGGGTTGCTAGTGTAGCTAATGGTTTGGTTCAGTGATTAAGCATTATCCTATGATTTCACCATGTATTTGCCAAAAGTTCTAAGAGACATCATTATCATTGTTTTTTTATAGACTTTCTACTTAAACCAAGTTGAGTAGTGTTGAGTATAGACTATTTGGTTATTTCACCAGTGCATTATGTTTTACATGGGAGTGTTAATTTTGGGGGCAATATCAATGGCATTGTATTATTGGCTTTCTAGTTGCATTTCCTGACTTTGTTTGGTGTCTTTATTGAATTCAGTTGATTAGTTTTTTGGTTGTTTTTTGGGTTGCTCTGTTATTGGTGTAACACCCCTTAACCTAACTGCAGAGCCTAAACAAACTGATACAGTTAAGTCAAGAAATGTTAATTTTTCATCTTTACTAGAGTTATGGTTTTTAATAAAAGTTCTCATTCTTAGCTATAAGAGAAAGAACTTGAATCATTTTAAACACACCATATACATATATCAAAACTGAGTACATCTGTTTACAAAACCATAACAGAGCGGTTTATTTAAAAACAAAACAGAGTTTTCAAAATAAACTACAAAACAAGTCGAAGCATGGCATATGAACAAATCTCTGTCCGGCCGCTCTAGAGACTCAGTCAACCTCTAAACCTGTACATTTCCACCTGCATCACATGAATCTAATGAGCTAAAGGCTCAGTAAGATGAAACTGATGCAATAACAAATAACATATATGCACATCTCATAAATCATTAAATGCAATATTCTATTTAATAACTTTCATTCATAAATCATTCTTTAGGGCCCTTGAAGTGTGGTACCTAATTAATAGCGATAGACCATAGTTTTCGGAACCTGTTCATAATGATTGGCCAATAAGAGAACTAATACGGGGTTTCCATACTTGGTCTTTCAACCTCAGGTATTAGCCGTATTCTTTCTCATTTATTGTGACTTTCCTATACCGATTTTTCAACCTCAAGTATTTGCCACCATTTGTTGGGTCCGCCGGTCCCTCCCGCGTCCCTTGTCTACCCGACAATCAATCAAGTACCATACTTCCTTTTCAAAAACCTCATTATATTCTTAATAGTGTCATGCTTCATAAACCATAAATGCATCAAACATTACATCATTTGACAAACAACAACAATCACATTAAAACATGAACAAACATTATATGATTCTTGTGATACACCAAATGAAAGCTTCAACTTACCTCAAGTCCACTTTGTGCTAGGTGAAAAGGCCAATCTCTTTGGAAGATAGGATGTGTTAAAGGCCTAACATAATCAAATCATGTACCATTTAATATCCTTTTTATAAATCATTTAGTCTATTCTAGTTAAAGTTTCTATACACTTTTCAATCTTTTGTAAAGAATTACATATCAATTACATAACCTTAAAAACAATGCATACTCCATATTTTACTACTAATTCAAGACATTAAACATTAGGGCAGCCATTAAATAACTAATAATTCAAATATGATTATTAGGGCAGCCCCTAAAACATGAACACAATTCGAATTAAAATGACGTAAACTTGATTCTAACTTAAATTGATTCTAACCTTCAATTAAGCAAACTAATTGCTATTGTTTTCAATCATTCAAAGAAACTTCCAAACACCATATAAGTATTACAAAATCAATAGAAACAAGTAAATTAAACAATTTCACAAGACTATCAATTTTGCTAAAAATTAGCTTAACTAGCTTGGTTTTGGCTTCAAGTGTAACTTACTTAAGTTTTCAATCATACAAAAGCATACTAAAACATGTAACCATCCAAGATACTACAAATTCATCATAAGAAACATTTAAAAAGAATATACCTTGATTAAGCTTCAAAATCAACGGTTTTCAAGCTTAAAAGGATGGAAACTTGTTCAAGCTTGTGTTCTATGGATTCCTATGGATTGAATTCAACTTTTGTGAGTATGAGAATGTAGAAATTTGGGAGAAACTTAGGAGAATAAGGGCTGGTCATTTTTGAGGTGCTTCCACAAGAAATATGGATGAAAATGATTTCTTTGACCTTTCAAAGAGAGGTAAGTGGAGGGTGATGATTGGTTGCATCATGCTTGGTGTCTTCTCATGCCAAAATCCACGTTCATGGGCTAAGGAGATGACAAAAATTGATGTTTTGGTGTTATAATCAAGTGCAATGCGGTTTAGAATGGTTTTATGCAACCTAGTCAACCAACCAATCAAATTGCACCATTGTGTATACTTTTAGTTCTTAGCCAATGTAACATATTTCAAGTAAATATTTAGACAATTAATCACTTTATCATATAACTAGTATGGAGAAATACAAATAATTTATTTCATAGCCATTCAACACATCAATCTTCCTTAACCGAGATACCGAGCTTTTCACTGCAAAAAGGGCACTTAAGGAATATGTTAAATTAAGAAATGAAAGTTTGATCTCATATTTCATGTACTAATGCATGTTAAATCATAACTGAAGCATATAATAACAATTATTCATGTTCGTGCAATCATGCTATTTGTAAGCCATAATTCAATAATGCACATTGATTAGATGCAAATTCATGCAAAATGCTTATTATTGGCTATATAGGAGAGAATTGAGAATTGGGCATTATAATTGGTTACTTGATCGTGTTGTTGGGGCTTGCTATTAATATTATATGGAGGAATTGATTGAAGAAAATAGCACCTAAGAAAAGCAAGGGAAAGGCTGTTGTCTACGATTTATATAATAGGAGTAGGTTTGTTAGCCCCGAGGCCGAGCAAAGAGATATCATTAGCATATTATGAAGATAGGTTTGATACTTAAAATGGGATTTAAACCTACTTAGGGTGTTGATAGCAAGCTTGACGTTACGATTAAATACTGTTAGTAGCGGACATTTCCTGCCAGCCTAAGTTAGTTGTGGTCTCAATAGTGAAGGAATTCTATGCCAATGTTGTTCAACACCAGGATAGGGAAGTTTTTATTTGAGAAAAGGTTGTTTTTTTCCACCAACATGCCATTAATGCATATTATAACATGTTGGATGTCAAGAAAGACGTGTACTCTATCTTTGCAGAAGAGAATCTTGAAATTAATCTCGATCACATCATTCTCACTCTCTTCCATCCTAGAGCATAGTGGATAGAGTCCAGTGAAGCACATGATGCAACCTTATCTTTTGCCAGAGTAGACTTTAGCAATTACGACAAGGCTTGGCATTACTTTATATTTACGCCAAGCTTTTTCCGACCACCCACCTCAGTAAAATTGCAAGGATCTTGCAAGCCTACTTTAAGCCATTACTAAAGGTATAAGCATTAATGTTGGTAGGATCATTTAGAAATTCCAACATTTATGCTCTATAGGGATCCACAACTGGTGGGACTCCTCATCATTCCTTAATTCGTGGGTTATATCGCAAACCAAGGTCAGTAGACCTCTAATGAGATTGCTGAGGACTCTCATTTTGTAATTGACCACCATACCATTAGTCATTTCAAATCATTAGATGGAGTCTCATATCCTTCTGGTGCTGGTTTTATTCTCCCTGCTTAGCATTATGCTCTACTTGCTCTATAGATACCGTCTCTATTGACGAGCCCTCTTTAGTACCTCTTATAGCTCCTACTGCACCATTCCTGCACGGTCATCTCCAATCACCCTCTAAGCTATTGTTGATGAGGTTCGTCATCGAACCAGCACACGAACCTTTATATTGAGCGAATGGACACTTATACTACATATGCTCTGGAGCATTATCGAGCCATGGAGTGATTTTTGTTGGGCGATACATTGTAGCCTTTTTCTATACCTCCAGTGCTGCTGCCATATTCTTCTTTTTCGATGGATGATGAAGCCACTAACCCCCTATGATGCTCCATATTTATAGGAAAGTTCTTTATTTTTATTGCTTTATTTTACATCGAGGACAATGTAATTTTTATGTGTGGGGGCGGTACTTTTGATTTTTGATTTAGCTTTCATGTTTCTTAGGTCTTGTTTTTTATGTTTATTGTAGCATAGGATTCACTTTGTTGTTTTTCTTATGTCGAAAAAAAAATATAAATAGATTACGAAATCTTGAGTTTTGTTCTAGTGTTGAATCATTATTAGCCAATGATAAAATTATGACTTTACTAATGATGACTTGTTGGGATGGATAAAAGTTAACCTTTTTTTATCTAAGTGTTTGGCATGTATATCAGTTTTGTTGATTTTGTGATTCTTGTGACATTCAAGTACTAGTCGTTTAATGAATTACTTTTGTGTGCTTAGAGAAGGTTTATAGGAATAAACTATTTTCTGGATGATTCCACCAAACTTTATAACTTCTTTGATCATTAGTCAATGCGAAATCCTAGGTGATATAGCATTAGGAAAATGACTTGCCTATCTTTGAACCTTTTGAGCCTTTCGAGCCAACGCGAGTATCATATATTATCCATAGTCTTCTCCATTAAGATTGATCAAAAATTTTTCTTAATATCCTATACAATTAGATCTTAGCCTTATAATTACTTCTTCCAATTGTTACCCTTCACTCAAAACTTGATCATTCTAGGAAGAATTTCTAGAATTGTGAGCATAATTGGAGAAAAAGGGTGGAGTTGTAAAAGGTTAGTGCAAGCTGCTCAAGTGTAGACCTCCTCAATAAGACAAACAAAAATAATATACCCTTTTTAGATAATGAATAAAATGAGTTTTGGGGTGTAACATTTATGAAAGGAGAGAGGAATTCTACAAATGAAAAAAAATGAAATGATGAATAAATTGAAAGAGAAAAATAGAGAAAAATAAAGAAAAGCTTAAGATAAAATGCATGCCAAGAGGGTATTAATGGGATACTCTGAGAAGTTGGTGCTCGTAACCATAGTTCTCAAATAGTTATGTGTCATGGGTAACTTTGAAATACAATTTCCCAAATCTTCCTACCATTACCCAAGCCATACGTTATAAGTTTTGAAAATTCTTTTGATCTTTAATGTTATAGTACATCTATAGTAGTGGAGACTAATATGAAAATCAAGCCTATGGAGTTTGGAAAATTCATAAATCACAATCAAAAGTGGATGTTCTAGAAAGCATTTGGCCTTATAAACTTATTCGGGTGACAAATTTGATTTGACAAATCGACTACACATACAAGGTCATGATGTTAAGTTGAAACTCACATACATGCTGACATTTAAGACATTGATATATTTTTAAGTTCTTTCTGAGTTATGATTTTTAGCATCTTTGAGAAATGATGGTTTTATGCTAGTTGGTACTCAAGATTGAGTCAGAAGTCTATCTGTATAGTTTAGTTAGTTTTGTTTATTTTGCATGAGGACAAAAAAATATTTAAGTTTGGGAGTATTTGTTAAGTGGGTATTTTGCCTACAATTCAAATGTCTTTAACTTAATTATTCATTTGTGTTCAAGCATTTTGTTGTCTTTTTATGTTCTTTGTTTTCTGTTGTCTTTTTATATCTTCAAGTAGTGCAATGTTTTATGAAATATTTACAGAGAACAAAAGATTTCATACTCATGTATTGGAGATTTGATCATTTAAGGATCATTTGGTATTCCGATATTGACACAAAGTTTATTATTGTTAAGAGAAAGTTAAGAGTTTTCAAGTATCTACTGAACATATTAGTATAAACTCCATAATTGTGGATCCATTTACTAAAGGTGTACCACCTAAGTATTTCATGAGCATGCGGAACTCATTTTGAGTTATAAACTAGGACTAGTTGGATATGGACATGTTAAGGGATCACATTGTGTGTAATTTTCATGCTACACGTCCATACTTAATTTATATCATCAATCATATTGATACTGTGACTAGATCATCAATTATATTGATATTGTAACTATTGATGTGTCAAAAAATATAACAAATGTCGCTTTGATCCTATATTGATAACATCGATGGATCAGATTGTTTAAAAAATGATACTTAATACAGACAATAAAGTTTGGGCTCATAAGATTTACAATATATGGTTCTCTGGAAACATACGGGGCCCAAGTGGGAGATTGTTAGAATATCTTTAATAGGTCAATGTATTAACATACTATATATTTTATATTATCTGATTAATTGAGTAATGTCGTTGAGCCCATTATGAAAGTGATAAAATAATTAAAAAGGTGTTGGGCTAGAACACATCTTTATGGGTATTGTTATAGGCATTAATGTGTAGAGACCACAATTTTTTATTTTATTTATTATGGGCCATAGTAAATTAATATACCATAGAGTATTAGGTTGGGATCCCTAATCTAAAGATATTATATATATACTACTATTTTCCATATCCTAAAAACATATAAAATAGAATTTGTTTAGAATTGAAAGACTAAAACCTTTAAATTTGTTCAGAACTAGGGAAAACCAAAAGATTTCTATAATCAATGGATCAGGTACGCTCCAATCAAATATTCCATTTTTTCTTGAATAGTTTAGCAAGACGATCCTATTTAGTGATTAAGTTTTCCACCGTGAATTTTATAAACATATTTTTTTGTTTAATTTCAATAAAAGTTCCTTGTCTTAATTATCTAAATGAGTTTGAATATAGATTGGCAGTGTGTCACCTATTTTCTTGTCCTAAAGAAGCATACAAATTGTATGTCAAATATGCAATATCAAAAGGCTTCAGTGTGAGGAAAGGAAATAATTATCCCTTTTAGAAGTCTTTGGAGATAAGAGCTAAAGTATTGTTATGCAACAAAATAGATGGATGATTAGAAGGAAAACATGATAAAGAAATAGAAAATGATGAATATCATAATCTTGACACACACTGACACACAAATTGGCTGATGACATCTATTTTTGGAAATCTGCCCGTAAAATTTCCAAAGGCAAGGCAGGGATGTTGGAATTCTCGGTTAATTCAGAAAAATAATGTGGTTGGCCAGAAAGTTTTTGCAATTATAAAAAATTTAACTTAAAAAATGTGTTTTGTAACTTTGTAGGATTCATCCCGCTTTCATGGGAGGCAGAATTGGAAGACAAAAATGCACCTCATATGTTCAGACGTGTTAGAGCAGTGCTTAACAAGTTAATTGGACTGGCATATTTACTACTCTTGTTATAAATATTCTTATTCATTCAACATCACTTATTAGCCAGCTCTTTCATAAAAAAATCACTTATTAAGCAACTCTTCATCTTTATTTGTAAATTAATTAAACTTGGATGAAAATTTATATATGATACATAGTTATGGGACATGATCGCAAACATGATGATAATTATGAAATATATATTTATAGCTTTAATCTTAAATTATTATAAATTATAGAATATTTGACATGGGATGATAGGTTTATGTTGTATAATTTTTTATGATGAGTAGGCTGAATTTATAGGATCCTCAAAACTCTTACAATGTTTTATTTTATTAAGAAATAATTGTAAGAGCTATTTTTATAACAAGAGCAGAAGAATAACTCAGAGTAGAACAGAAGCTCTAAGTTTCAGTATTAGAAGCAGTTGAAGAATTTATTTCCAGTGTGCATCAACCAAAGTCCAAGACTAGAAAAGAAGGGTTTAGCTTGGCCAAATCTTCAGTAGAGTGAAGGCGTGAGGACATATCAGATTACAATGAACCAATACTTATAGCTATAATAAAAAAAATAGATAAGATTTATTCAAGGAAGGATAACCAGTGTTAGAAGGATGAAGGACTACATGCGAAAGTTAGATGTGCAAATAGATAAAAGAACTTGCAGCAATGGCTATAATGAATGAAAAATTTTCAAGTCTAAATAGCATTTGAAAAGATGAACTTGAAGAAATTAAAAAAAATCACAAATCATTTAAAGCAGAATAATTCCTAGGCCCCTAGATCAATCATCTGCACTCAGCAAAATTGAATTTTGAACAAACAGTTGTTACATCATCAAAGGAGTGTTGATGTCATGCCTGGGCCCATGGGGTGGGGACTCACAAGCCAAACCCAACACAACGGGTTCTGTTAGCAACTACTTCACACTCGTCCTCACTTTATGAACATGGTTAATCCAAGTTACTATAGCAGTCTATTGTACCACTTATCAACCACTCCAAATATCCCACACAATCAATATGGGATATCACAATCTCCCCCCGCTGGACATGCAACATACTCGTCGCATTCCTTCACAATTAAAAATCGTTCCAATACACATCTAGTCGGACCTTCTGCGCTGATAGTACCCTTGGGGTCAGCTCTGATATCATTTATCATGCCCTAGGCCCATAGGGTGGGCCCCAAAAGTGAGACTCGACATAAGAAGTGTTAGAGTAGAATGCCCAATACCCCAATTGGATTGGGTGTATTATACTCTTTTTCTTTTGTAAAGACAATTTTATTGAGAATCATATTAATAAAAAGGTATTTTCTTTATCTTATATCTTGCATCTTTTATTTCTACACATTAGATAAAGTCTTTAGACCAAATTTAGTTAAGGGGCATGGTCGCACATACGATGGCAATAATGGAACATGCCTCTAAGACTTTGGTTTTAAATAAGTTCCGAGTCGAGAGCTTTTTGAGATGGGACATCAAATAGGTCAGTAACCCTCGCTCATATGATGCATGCTTGTGAGACGAGGATATCACATTCTATTGGTATTAGCATAGAGATGCAAATGCATGTATGTGGGTGCTTGTTAGGGAACAAGTACACCGAACATAGCCCGCAAGAAATTTTTAGCTAGAGGTTTTACCTGTCGAAATAAAAAAATTTGTGTTACGATAGTACACGATTAGTCCTCGAACTTGAGGCACGATAGTAGCCTTATGTGCATCCTACAACACTTTGATATATCTTCTGATTGCTTAACAATCAGAAAGGGGGTATGTTGGGTGTTGCACTGATGTGCATAGAGGTTTGTCAGTGGCCAACATAGAATTCAACACTTGTCTTTTTAAACAAGGAAATCTCTTATGTTTTTATAGTTCATGATTCAAAAACCTTGCCAAGGCAGGATGAATCATGATTTATTAAAAATCATTGGAATTTGAAATGGGATCACAGTTATTGAATCATTTAGAGTTACGTCTTATAATCTATGCCCAACTCAACGGAGTTGCGGAACGCAGGAATAGAACCTTGTTGGACATGGTTCGATCTATGATGAGCTTCACTTTATTGCCTCTTATGTGAAGCAGCAAGTGGGAGATAAGTTGGATATGAGATCCAGCTTATGTAAGTTCGTGGGGTATCCAAAAGAGTCTATTGGATATTATTTCTACGACACCTCGGAACAGAGGTTGTTTGTTTCGAGGAATGCTTCCTTTATTGAAGAAGAATTTCTTTCAGATGGAAGTGGCAATGTCGTAGAACTTGAAGAGGTTCAAGAACCACATAACACCCCAACTAACGTACTAAATAGTACACCAGCTGATGTTGGACCCTATAAGGCACAACCTCTTCGAAGATCCGAAAGGGTCTCAAAGGTACCTAAGAGGTAAACCTTATTGTTAAAGAATAAAGAAGAGGGACTCCCCTTGGATAATGATCCAAGAAGTTATGGAGAGGCGATGTCTGACATCAACTCAGAGAAGTGGCAAGAAGCTATTCAGTCCGAAATGGACTCCATGTACTCTAACAAGGTATGGACCTTGGTGGACCCACCACAGGGAATTGTTCTCATTGGCTGCAAATGGGTCTGCAAGTGGAAGCTTGGAGTAGATGGAGAGGTAGCAACCTATAAGGCACGATTGGTAGCAAAAGGTTATACTCAAAAGCAAGGAATTGATTATAAGGAAACTTTTTCACCAGTAGCGATGCTTAAATCCATACGGATACTGCTGGTCATATCTACATATTATGACTATGAAATATGGTAAATGGATGTGAAGACCATTTTCCTTAATGGAAACATTAAGGAAGAGATCTATATGAAGCATCCAGAATGCTTCATATCCAGTGAGATCGAATAAAAGGTTTGCAAGCTCAAAGATCCATTTATGGACTCAAACAAGTTTCGAGGAGTTGGAATATCCGATTTGATGAAACGATCAAAATGTTTGATTTTCATAAGAACTTGGATGAACCATGTGTCTACAAGAAGGTTAGTGGGAGTGCAGTTACATTTGTTATACTCTACGTTGATGACATCCTACTCATTGGGAATGATGTAGGGATGTTGCAGTCAACCAGAACTTGGTTATCTAATCAGTTTTCTATAAAGGACTTGGGAGATGCATCTTTTATCCTATAGATAAAGATCTATAGAGATAGATCCAGAAGGATGATCGGACTATCTCAGTCCATGTACATAGACAAAGTGCTAAAAAGATTTAGCATGGAGGAATCCAAGAGAGGATTCCTGCCTATGAGTCATGGGGTTTCACTCTCTAAGATTATGTCTCCCAAGACACCTGAATAGAGAGAAAGGATGGCTCGCATACCTTATGCTTCTGCAATAGGGAGCATAATGTATGCAATGTTATGTACAAGGCCTGATATAGCACATGTTCTGAATGTCACGAGCAGATATCAGTCCAATCTGGGGGAAGAACACTTGAAAGCCATTAAGATGATCCTCAAGTACATAAGAAGGACTAAGGATATCTTTTTGATATACAGCAATGGAGAACTAAAATTGGAGGATATACATACTCTAGTTTTCAGTTCGATATAGATGACTCAAATTCCATGTCCGAATACATATTCACCATAAATGGTGGTGCGGACAGTTGGAAGAATTCCAAACAAGAGACAACTGCAGACTTTACCACCGAAGTTGAATATATTATTGCATCAAATGCAGCAAAAGAAGTTGTTTAGATTAGAAACTTCATCCAAGGTTGAGTATAGTTCCATCCATTATTGATCCAGTTATGATTTACTGTGATAATAATGGAGTCATTGTGCAAGCAAAAGAGCCAAGATCTCATCAAAGATTCAAGCACATAATGAGACGATATCACTTTATCAGAGAGATCATTAGTAGAGGCGACATCATTATAGATCAAGTTGCCTCAGTAGAACATGTAGCAGACTCACTTACTAAGCCCTTAGCACAGAAGATATTCGACGGACATATTGAGAATATGGGCCTATATACATGGGCAGTTGGAGCTAGGGCAAGTGGGAGATTATTAGAGTAGAATGCCCAACGCCCTAATTAGATTGGGTGTATTATACTCTTTTGCTTTTATCAAGACAATCTTATTGGGAATCATATTAATAAAAAGACATTTTCTTATCTTATGTCTTGCATCTTTTATTTCTACACATTAGATAAAGTCCTTAGACCAAATTTAGCTTCGAGCATGGTCGCGCATATGATGGCGATCATGGAACATGCCTCTAAGGCTTTGGTCTTAAATAAGTTTTGAGTCAAGAGCTTTTTAAGATGGGACATCAAATAGCTCAGTAAGACTCGCTCATATAATGCACGCTTGTGAGACGAGGATGTCACATTCCATTGGCATTAGCGTAGAGATAAAATTGCATATATGTGGGTGCTTATTAGGGAACAAGTACGCTGAACATGACCCGCAAAAAATTCTTAGATGGAGGCTTTGCTTGTCGAAATAAGAATTTATGTGTTGCGATAGTACATGATTAGTCCTCAGACTTGACGCATGATGGTAGCCTTGTGTGCATCCTACAACACTTTGATATATCTTCTAATTGCTTGACAATCACAAAGGGGGTATGTTGGGTTTTGCACTGATGTGCATAGAGGGTTGTCAGTGGCCAACATAGAATTCGACACTTATCTTTTTAAATAAGAAAATCTCTTGTATTTTCTTAGTTTGTGATTCAAAGACCTTGGACAAGGCAAGATGAATCGTGATTCATTAAGAATCATTGGAACTTAAAATGGGATCACAGTTATTAAATTAATTAGGGTTTAGACTTATAATCCATGCTCTAAATTTAATCAGAAGATTAATTGTCGAAAGGACTGTACGTGTATGGTACTCGCAACTAAAATAGGTTTATTCGTTATTTCACCTAAAACTAGTTTGCTATGATTACTTGCTAGACAGTGAGGTTTTTGAAATTAAGGAGTTGATTCCAAGCATATTAATTAATTGGAATAATTATTATTCATAAGTTGCAAATGTTGCAAACCCACTACTAGCTTAGTAGTGAACCTAAGAGGGCCACACATTTTAAAGGAAAGTAACATTTCTAATTTTAGAATTTATCCAATAGTTGAAAATTAATTAATTAATAATGATGTATTAATTAATTAAAAGTTCTATTTAATTTAATAATTAAAGTAAATTATTCAATTAAGTAATTAGATTATTTAATTGGACTTAATTTATTTGGAAAGTCTAATTGGAGTAAATTAAATTAATCAATTGGATTGATTAAATTGAGATTGAATCAATTGGATTGAATTGGGGATTTTTGAGTCCAAACCCAAAATTAATGTGAATCACTTAAGAAACCCACTAAAATATGAAGAAAATAAATTAAATAAATTTGATTTATTTAATTAACATATTTATAGATAAATAAATATAGTGACCAATTTTATGGGATAAAATAGGCCATTAAAATTTAATTTATATATAAATATAATTATAGTATATATATGATATATATCTATCTTGATATTATTTGAATAATTCAAATTAATATCAACAATGTATGTAGACAATTTTGATGATTAATGTAGTTTCAAATTAGTGCACATACAATAGGAGAGAGGAAAGAGAAGAATTTTTGAAAGATTTGGAATCCTTCCAAGATAAGACTTTGAAATAGTTCAAAATTATCAAACTCTCCAAGAGTTGGAGAATAAGTAAATTTCCAGTCCTATATATGATGATAGACGAAAATTACAATAAATGTTTCAGCAAATTTAAGCAAAAATTATTTTATTTAAGTCTTCTATTTTTCTCTCTAAGAAAAGAAAGAAAAAGAAAAGCGTTTTCTTCTAATCTTGATTTTCTTGTTCTTTAAAAAAAATCAGTTTCTTATTATTCTCTTTATATTATTGTTTCAAGAACTTAAAAAATCAATCTTTATTGTTCTTGAAAATTTACTTCGGTTCTAGATTAGAAAACAATTAAAAGGATACTAGCGAATCCTTTTGATTGGTGTTGTTCTTCCATATTGTGGATCCGATAGAGGGAAGACACTTGGATCCCTACGAGTTCTGATAGTCCAGGATAAGCAATTGATTGTTTCATTCCCTACAACAATCGGAGTGCATGAAAGGTATAATCTAATTTTATATATTCACTTAAATAAGCGCGATTGTTAAAATCGCTTTCGAATCAAAAGGGTTAAATTTATGTTTGATAAAATTTTAATTTTCTGCTGTATATACCCCTGCGATTATAGCGAATCCAACAAGGGGCTCTACTAGCAACTACTTCACACTCATCCTCACTTTGCGAAAATGGTTAACCCAAGTTGCTAGACAAGTCTATTATAGCTACTTATAAACTACTCCAAATATCATCACACAATCAATGTGGAATATCACAATCATCCTCGTTGGACATACGACGTACTCATCGCATTCCTTCACAATCTAAGACTCTCCCAGTACACATATGGCTAGACCTCCCATGCGGATAGTAACCCCGAGGTCAACTCTGAAACTATTTGTGATGTCCCGGCCATGGGGTGGGGCCTGCAAGCAAGATCTGGCATAAGTGGCTTCACTAGCAACTACTTCGCATTCATCCTCGCTTTGTAAAAATGATTAATCCAAATTTGTAGAAAAGTCCATTGTACCCACTTATAAACCACTCCAAATATCCCCACACAATCAATGTGGGATATCATAATTACCCCATATTGGACATGCGATATCCTCGTCGCATTTTTTCACAATCTAGGACTGACCTAATACATATTTGGTCGGACCTCCCGCATCGATAGTACCCTCAAGGTCTGATCTGATACCATTTGTCATACCATGGGCCTACGAGGTAGGGACCTGGAAGCAAGACATGGTACAACAGGCTCCGCTAACAACTATTTCGCACTCGTCCTTACTTTGCCAAAATAATTAACCCAAATTGATAGAGAATTCCATTATATGGATAACAGAAGGAGATGACGGCTACTAGGCAATTGAGTCCCCAAAATTGCTGACAAGTAAGTCAATTCTACCACCATCTTCGAATTTATTTACTTCTTAATTATTATATAGATGTTTGAATTGTAAGAAAGCCGTGTGAGAGTGGCTCTTAAGAAGAATTAGTTCATTTTGCAGCCTACTAGAATCAAGAATGTGTATTTTGTTGATGGAACGGTTAATACAATAGAAGGTGAAAGCATATGGAATGGACATGGTTGAAATCACTTTTTATCTATATTATATTAGAAGGGTATAAAAAGTGGATGCATGGGGGATGGCAAAGTCAGAGTTGAAAATTGATTTATGAGTTTACTAATTTTATTTCCAATATAAAAGTGTGTGCATGGGGATTGATGGAATCAGAAATTGAACTTTGATTTGTGAATTGCTAGTTATACCGTCACTTTTAGTTTTATACTAATTGATGGTGTGATAATATAAGAATTAAAAGGTTGATTGTAAGTTATCTAGAATACCATGGATCAGTTCACCTTATTGACAATAGAAGATATTGTATGTTACATTATATTAAGTATTTATTGAGTTGTTCATTAGATCTAAATTCGAGATACTAGATATAGGCATAATTTAATATATTAGTTGGTAAGTTTGAGATGGTTTCCCTTAGCAAAAGTCATTTTGAATTGAATACCACCATACAAATGTTATTAGGCTAATCTATTTTTATTTACTATCCTAGATTAGTTTGATTCATTCAAGATACTTGGGAACTTAGGATATCAAATTATTGGAGTTGAACTTAGTGACTTTTTACTTTTCTAGTGTATAGATTGTATTTGTAGTATTTTGGTGTGCATTGTAAATAATGACTTTAGGTGAATCAAACAAGTCTATATTACGTATTGAACTATGACAATGGACTTTATAAATGCGATGGTTTTGTGAACGTATTGTTTTTGTGGATGTGTTGGTTTTGTAAAATCATTAGTTTTTTAGACTTTTGTGGAGACCCATATGCACTAGTGGCTATTCCAAAATAGGCTAAGGAAACCAAGACTAACCAGGATTAAGTATTGGTTCATGACCCAAGATGGGAAAGGGGGTTTAAGCCTGTCATGTGTGTGAACATCAAGAATTTCCTTAGGTGAATTTTGTTTAGAAGTGGAGGTTTTTGACTCCTTTGCAGTTCTTTTCTTAGAGCCAGAGGCTTTTCCTTTCTTCTTCATAGAGACTTTTTCTTTCTTCCTCAATCTTTTTGTTGTTGTAGCTAGATCAACTAGTATGTTTTCTCTGGTCTTCACCATATTTTTTACTTACACGATGAACAACCAGTGAGAAACAAGAGAAAGTAAAGGAATATAGATGAAGGATCCCAACAATCAAAACAATAAATATAAGGAATATTGTGCTCAATGATTGTGAAGAAGAAGGAGTTTGGTAAGAGTAGAATTGGGAACTGCCACCAATTATGACATAACTTGGGAAAGTAAAACTCTTTAAATCAGTCCTTTAGAGTTTCCCGCTCAAAGATGACTAGAGATAGCAGGTTTCCTGCCTCAATTTAACCTGTCAGTTAGAGTCCTCAAAACATATAATCACGTAGTGACAATTTTGATTAAGATGTTTGAATAAAGAAGGAGTGTGATACAGGATGTGTTATAACACACACAATCAGCTTGGAAGTTATCCTTTCATAAGCAGATAAATGTAACCTAATCTCATATCCCTTTAGATGTGGACCTGATAATTCAAAATGGTAGAACTTATCTAAATTGACCATGCATATTTATCTATAAAAAAGTTACATAATGTAGATAAAGCAAAACATGGAGAAATAACTAATTTTCAAATCTTTGATGTCATAATCTGGAAAAGCAACATTAATGATAAGCATTTGAACAAGAAATTCACTCCAAAAAATTGTATTCGGCATAAAAAATAACTTCTTTTTTTTGTTCAATAAAATCATGTTACAACATGATTGAGGAGTAACATACCTAGGGAGAATAGATTTAACCAAATGGTAGCTTTCACTCCATCCCTAGGGTATCTCTTTTCACATTGTCAATCATCATATATATATTGGTGATACATAGGACCAGATTTCAAATGGCTAGCTCCACACCAAAGGATAGATAGATTTTTCTGTCAAACACCTCCAATTTCTTCCCTTACATATATATATATATATATATGCACAAATAAAATATTTTGAAAGATTTTCAAATTCAACTACAAATCATCATGAATATCAATTCAAGAATAAACATCAACAATTTGAGACAGTTGAGAAAATTCCAGATGATGTAGATGCAATATTTCAAATGCATGTGACACAATGAACCCAAGCTATGTGAAGGACTATGTTATAGCATGAACTACCAGTTGCAACATTCTAATGCATGCTAGGAAATTAAAAATGATGCTATAATGTGAAAATGCACACTAGTCTACAGAATGCAGACCCCTAATAATTTTTGTAGGGGATTGAAACGATGTGCATCTATTGCTTTAGTCAGGATATCAACTAATTGATTTTGTGTTGCAAGATGATCAATAATCATTGTGCCTTTTTCAACTAACTCCATAATAAAATGGTGTCGTATGTCTATATGTTTAATACGAGAATGCTGCATAGGATTTTTTGAAATATTTATTGCACTCAGATTATCATAGTAAACAGAAACAACATCCAAACAAATACCATTCTAACATTTGTTTCATCCACAAAAGTAGAGAATAACAACTACCTGCATCTATATATTCAAATTCAGCCGCAGATAGTGAGACATAATTCTGCTTCTTGATATACTAGGAAATCAATTTGTTTCCAAGGTAGAAACAACCTCCAATTTTGCTTTTGCAATCATCCACATCACCTGTCCAATCAACTTCACTAAATCCAACAAGATTTTTGTTAGTGTCATTAGTAGACCAGACACTATAATCTGCAATCCCACTCATATATCTTATATTCTATTTGACATCATTTAAGTGTGACTCTTTGGGATTTTACTTATACCAGCACAAACATAAACATTAAAGCTAATGTCTGGTCTACTAGTAGTGAGATAGGGCAAGCTCCCAATCATACTTCTATCCAGACTTAGATCAACAGGAGTCCCATCATCATCCCTAGACAACTTTTGATTGGTTCCCATGGGAGTTTTCATATGTTTGGTATTTTCTTAGTCAAATCTCTTTATTAGGTTTTTAGCATACTTACTTTGTGAAATGAAAATTTCATCGTTAAGTTGCTTAATTTGCAAACCTACATAATAGTTTAACTCTGCTAACATGCTCATTTCAAACTCCTATGACATCTTCAACAAACTCATCAACTTTTTATTTTGAAGTTGATCCAAGAATAATGTCATCCACATATATTTATGCAATGATAAAACCCTTGTTATAACATTGGATAAATAGTGTTTTGTTAACTCACTCTCTTTTATATCCTTTATTGGTTAAGAAGTTTGTTAAACATTCATACCATGCTCTAGGGGCCTGTTTTAGTCCATACAGAGCCTTTTTAGTTTATACACATGACTAGAAAAATGTAGGTCTTCAAATCCTTTAGGTTGTTCAATATAGGCTTCTTCATTTAAATTTCATTTAACAATACACTTTTTACATCCATTTGATAGAGTTTGAAGCCTAAGTGGCATGACACAGCTAAGAGAAACCTAATCGAATCAAGTCCAGCAACAGGAGCAAACATCTCATCAAAATCAATTTCCTCAACTTTGGTGTACCTTTGTGCAACTAGCTTAGCCTTATTTCTAGTAATGTTCCCAAGTTCATCAATTTTATTTTTAAAAATCCACTGGCCTATTACATCCGAATTCTTAGACTTAGTAACTAAAGTCCACACATCATTCCTTGTAAATTGCCCAAGTCTATCTCGCATCAAATTCACCCAAAACTCATCCATTAATGCGTCCTTAACACTTTTAGGTTCAAATAAAGAAACAAAACATACAAACCTTGCCATTTCTTGGTAGTTTACCTTTGTCTTATCTTTGGTGCGCATCCCTTCATTAATAGCTCCAATAACTTGATCTATTGGGTGACTCTTCTAAATTCTGGTGGATGGTCCTTTTCTTCAAGACTTACAAATATCGAGTTTTTCAGATTGGTCTTCTATTGCTGGTAGTGTTGCAACATCCAGTTCATCAACTAATGACGTCTGGTCTGATGTTGTCACATGTGGCACTGATGAATTGCCATCTACTTCATTTTCCTTATTTTCAAGTTCTATTTCAGTGTTCATTTTAGTTTCTTCAATAAGACTGAGAATCTCCTCTTCCTTTAAGTTGTCTGCAAAATCAATGAAATCATCAATTAAAATATTAGAAGATTCTATAACAACATGAGTTCTCAAGTTATACACTCAATAGGCTATACTATTCTTAGAATAACCTAGAAAAATTCTTGATCAATTTTTGCATCAAACTTACCAAGATGCTCACAGTCATTCAGTACATAACAAATACATCTAAACACATAAAAATAACTGAGATTAGGCTTCTTACCTTTTCAGATCCCATATGGAGTTTTTTCGGTACCTGGACGCAAGTATACATGATTTATGTTATAACTTGCTATGTGAATAGCTTTAGCCCAGAGATGAGGAGTTAGCTTTTTTGAATTTAGAATTACATGTGTTATTTCCTAAAGGGTTCTATTCTTCCTTTCTACTATCCAATTTTGTTGAGTTGTTGTGGGAGTAGAAAACTCATGAGAAATACTATACTTTTCAAAATAATTGGTAAATATAGAATTTTTGAATTCCTTTCCATGATCACTCTTAATTATGATAGTTTTACCTATATTACAGTTTTCTCATTTTGCAGTTGTAAACTAATTTTCTAAAAACATGAAAAGTGTCCGATTTTTCTTTAATGAAGTCTACCCGAGTAAACTTCGAGAAGTCTTCGACTCATACATGCACGTACATTTTACCTCATAAGCTCTTTAACTACATGGGACCTATGAGATCCATGTGTAGGAGTTCTAGTTTTCGTGTTGTAGTAACATGTTGTAACATTTTGTGTGACGCGCATTTCTATGTTTCTATTTTCTAATCTGATAAGGAAACTCAAAAAATAGTTTTGCTGAGTTTTGTTATACCTAGGACTACTCATACATTGACAAGTATGATTAGATTCTTATAGTTTAGGTGCCCAAGCTTCTGATGCCAAATTTCAGTATGATCAATCTTTATGTTATAACATGAAATTCATGTTGCAGCAGTTAGCAGTTGTCAGTGGAACTAGTACTTGTCAAAATACACTTGTCAGTTTTATCAAACACGTGATATATGTCTTTAGTGAATTTAACAATAGATTATGATCGCAAAGTTGACTAATACTTATAATATTTGCTTTAAGTCTATCAACATGCAAAACATTGTTCAACTTTGGAATAGCATTTACATCTAGTATACCCTTGCCAATCACTCATCTCTTGGCACCATCACCAAAAGTGACATATCTACCATTTATTTTTAGATAGTCTTTCAGATTATCCTTATCTCCTGTCATGTGTCTAGAACATCCACTATCAAAATACTAAGGTTCTACAAAGTTAGCCTTTAAAGATGTGTATACAACATAACACCTAAGATTAGATTTTCTTATCTAGATTTTTCATCCAACTTTATTATTCAGATCAATCTTAATCCTAGGTGTACATTGTGGTGCATATTGTAACATGACATGATAAAGTGAATCAAAGTGCATACCATTTTTCAAGGCTTTCCTGTATTTGAAGAATTTGGGATGAATATGACCAGGATAAATTGGGACATACCTTAGGTTAAGGAGCATCTGTTGCTTTTACGAATGTAATCTTTGAGTTGGTCTCTGACTTGGTTACTTCTCTTGACCTAGAGCTTTCTCATGTGTATCCCAGTCCATTGTGATCTCCTCTTGGTTTTCCACAAGGTAGAATTTCATCCAATTTAGTCTTACGAGTGTTCAACTTTGTTAGTGACTTTTGCAATTTTCCAGTTTAGCCATGGTTACACTTAGAGCTTTATCTTTTTCAATGATGATAAGCTCACTCTTATTCAGCTCATGTTTCACCTCCTCCTTTTAACAAGTTAGTTCAACAACTTATTTTTCCAATAACTTATTGAGTCAACACACTTCAAGCTATTTTTCAAACATAGTGTTGTACATTCAGAACTTGGCTCCTCATCATCACTGCTGCAATCTAAGTTAGTGTAGTACAAAACATCTTGATGACACTTTTGTTTAACATCAGTATAACAGAGGTGGATGAGGATGGAGTATGACCTACTGTATAACAAGTACCAATCTGTACACGATAGTGCTGATTTACAGAGCAGAAGGTAACATGATTACTGATGTTTTCTTCCCTCTCATCTTGAGTACCATCAGTCTCCTCATCGCATCATATGGTGTTAAAGTGATTTTCCCATTTGCTTTAGGGTGTTTGCTCATTCAGATTAAATGTGGCCGTATCCTTCACACTCATGACACTGGATCCTTTTGTTTTTTTGTCATCAAAATTTAAAGGATTAGCAACAGTTTTAGGTTTATGAGAATTATTTCAATTTTGCCAATAAATGCCAACAACCAAAATCCTTAACATAATAGTATAATAGTAGTCATTCAACTTGATGCACCATAACAACCTTATGTGTGGGTTGTTGTAGTTTGATTTAAGTTCCAATGTTTTGAGAACCACAAGAATTTATTTGGGACACAAATTGCTCAAATGTGGAGGTTTGTGAGTGTCAATAAAAAATTCATTACTTAGTTAGATAAATGGATATATGTCTTATGTTTTTAACTAAGATGGGATGACAATTAGGAAACTGTTTCCAAAATTCATTAATTAAAGTCATGTATTAGAAAATGATCATAGTAATTGGCCTATTAGACTAATAATTCGGCATCCTATGCCTAATTAGAACAATAGATGATGAAAGAAACTTACTTGCATGATAATTTAACTGAAAAAAGTTTACTTTAAATTCACTTATATATAGATTTTTATGACATGTTGCTAAATATTAACCATGATTTATTGGTATTCTAAAACTAGTGAAATAAATTATAGAATGATTAATATTTAAAGTGTTCAATTAATTTGAGCAAATAATTATCCAATTAAATCGAATGTGTTACGAGCCTGCTACTAGCATATTGGTGAGTTAAAAAGGGTCTCACATTTAGTCGAAAAAATCCACTTAGATTATAAAGAATTAATCCAAAGTTGGATTGAGAAAAGCTCACTTATAGAATTAATTAGTCAACTAAATTAATTAATTAATGATTTAAACAATTCAAGTATTGGATTAATTAATTAATTATTTGGATAAACAAATTAGATCTAATTAAATTAAGTATACTTAAGATAGGATATGCTAGCCCCGTATAGAAGAGTGAGAAATGACACATTCTTGCACTAGATATGAGATATCTAATGCAAGAAAAAGTTATCTCAGAAAGCAAGGGGCGTTTAATGTGTGCAAAAATATACACGCGTACACAAAGCTTCCACAAGCTAATGCTTTTGAAAAACATGCAATCCTTATCTCTTTCTCCCTTTCCTTGTCTTCTCTCTTACACAAATTATATTTGATATTCTCCATTTCAAAAATTCCAACAACTAGCATAGAATGCATTTTTATGTGGACTAACATTAGAGGAGATATGGTTGGATCTTCAAAGTGGACGAGCTTACCATCCAAAGAGATTTTTCATAAAGGTTCTAACCAGTTTAGTAAGCAATATAAATTGCAAAAATGTAAAGAACGCAAAGTAATTTATCGTAGTTCGAAACGGGTGTAAACCTTTTACTTCTACTCTTCTCCAACTTAGGAGGAATGCACTACATATTCACATATTTCTTTTGCAAAAGTCTTACTTATAGTTACAAAAGCTTTTTTACACAAACTCAAACCATCCTTCCCTCTCAATCAATCTATACAATACTCGATTGATGAAACTAACTCACCCAACACAAGAGCCGACTATAAAGTGTTAGCCTACATAAGACTCAACTGCGATATCCCATATTGGTTGTGTAAGGATATTTGCAGTGGTTTATAGGTGGGTATAATGGACTCCTCTAATAATTTGAGTTAACCATTTTCGCAAAGGGAGGACGAGTACGAAATAGTTACTAGCGGAGCCTATTGTGGCGGGTTTCGCTTACAGGTCCACTAGTAGAACTAACACCATAATTATTTAAATAAACTGAGTACAAGATAGGAAATTAAATAACAATACCAAACTAATTATATCCATCAAATTAAATAACAATACCAAACTAATTATATCCACCACATGAAACGCCATATACAAGGCAACTTAGGTCTACTTTGATTTAGATGAGTGGATCGAGCAAGGGTGGTTGACTAGGCTCCCCCTCAGGTATATAATCAGGATCCTTTGTGGTCTGCTTCTTCTTTCCTTTCTTCTTTCCCTTCTTTGGAACAGACACCTCCACTTGTTTAGAGAACCCTGGAAACTCTAGGAGGATAAGCATGAGGAGTGTGTTGTGCAACAGATTCTTGAACAACAGAGGTGGTATCTTCTGTTATGGGCTCTTCAGTTGTCAAATGCTCAGTCGGAACCCCTTTAGTTTCTATAATAGGATCAACATTCGCAGATTGTGTTGTAACATGAGTAGGAATAGAACTGTGGAATCTCAGTAGGTTCCTTTGTTGCTTCTGTTGTCCTTTTTGGATTTTCTTGTGAAGTGGATGGGTGCACATAAGGAACCATACCAACACTTGATGAATTATTCCCTGAGTCAGAATCTGACTATGAGATAAGTGCATAAATTTCATATAAAGAATTAAAAGAATATATAATATAAAGATGAATAAATAGCTTAAAGACTAGTTGCATAAATTTGCACGAAATGGATTTTGATTGGGTAAGTGAATGGATTTTGGTTTCCTTAAAAGGCTGAGGGTCCACAAGGCCCATAAGCCTTTTAAGTTCAAAAACCCGTAAATAAAAACGCTTTCCCACATCATACTCCCAGAGTAATTAATAGTAAATAAAATACGAAGCCTTCGTGCGAAAGGGAAGAACAGTTTGGTATACTCGTTGATCAGCGATTAATCGGAGTAAGGATGAAGAAGGAAGACACGGTGAAGTTGATAAGCGCCGAGGGATTCGAATTCGTCATCGACAAAAAGGCTGCTATGGTGTCTCAGACCATCCGCAACATGCTCACTTCTCCAGGTCTACTATTTATGAAATTCTGAATCAAAGAATTAGTAAGAAAAACTGAAATCTGGGAAATTTTTTTAGCAGAAATTAGGTTTTGGATAGAGGTTGAAAATATATATGTTGCTCAATTTTTTGATCGTTGGTATATTAGTGCGTTTATGGTGTTTTTGGAGGAATGTTTCGGAAGGCGAGGAATTATATTTTTTTAGTTGATTCGGAGATTTTACAACAAAAGTATGGTTTGGAGAAAATTAAAGATGGGTATTGAGAAAATTGAATATTTTTGAGTTTTGGCATTTGCTTTGTGCGTTCATGTCGTTTTTGAGGGAGGTTTTTTGGCTATTTAGAGATAGATGTATTGTCACTGATAGATATTGATTAATGAGAAAATCATGAATTCTGAAAAATTCCAAACATTAAGTTTTTAAGAAGAATTAAAAGTTGCTTCGACTTATTTGGATTTCCTTTTTTTGTGACCTATTTTCGGAGGAATTTATGTATTTGCACATTTTTAGGTAGTTTTGCTGAAACGGAGCACGGAGAGGTGACTTTTCCAGAGATAAGCACTACTATTCTGGAGAAGATTTGCCAGTACTTTTACTGGTCTCTTCAATATGCCAGGTTTGTCCCTTTATTTTTAAGGAGATTCAAAAGTTCCTGTCCACCTTCGGAGTTGAATTACTTGGTTTTGGCTGATCGTTAGCATGAGCAATAACTCTCATTTGCTGATGAGATCATGTTATGTTCTGACAAGAAAATGTTTCTTTTGTGGTTTTTTGCCTTATGCGGTGATTGCACGTAATGTTTTGTGTATATACGCGATATAGTTAGGTGATATCTGAGAGTTTGTTTCTTATTGAGGCAAGGAAAGAGGGATGCTAGGAGTAACTTAACACTGATGAGTTTTTAGCAACTGTTATTTGGTGCTGACAGTTGGGGATGGCTCAGTGACAATCGTATCGGTTGTATTATTCTTTCTATTTGTTTTCTTCTTCTTAGATGGCAAAGACTTTGAAGAGAGGTGGAGATACTAAAGGGATGTGGTTATGCTATTATGAGAAATTGTTGACTGTGGATCATATATATATACATACATATATTTTATATGTATTGTATTTATATAGCACTAGTACTGGATGGGAGAAGAAGAATATGATGATGCCTTTAAGAGAAGAGATGTCATTTTCTTTACAGAATCGGGTGAAGATGAAGATAACCTGAAAAAAAATGAAAGTTGGTGAGGCTTCTGCAACTTAATGGCATTTTATGAGGTTTGAAATGTTTTGATGAAGCTAGCTTTCGACTATACTGTATGACAGGTTTATTAAACATATTGTTTCAGCTGAAAAGACTCAAAGGGCAATTTAGAATTGTGGTGCTAAATGGAAATTCTCACGTATTAAAGTTAATGAGTCATGAAATCAAACATAGGGGAAGAATTAGGCTTCAAAGTTTTTATGCCTGAGGAAAGTTTTTTGTTAAATAGAGTAATGGAGCAATGTAGGTAGAAATTCTCTCATGGTTTTACTTGTTGAAAAGGCTTATAATAGGGTGTTTTATGGATGTATCATGGTGGGCTTTAGAATGAAACGTGTCAAAACAGGTGAACTGTTGTTATCATGGATATCTACAAGGCATGGCCACAGTGAGAAGTTGTGCAAGAAAGTTGATCAAGTCTTCAATTACTTCAGTGCCAACCCAAGGGTTTGCTCTCATCTGTATTTATTTGTTTTAATCTGTACTCTTTGTTAACGAAAAGCCCCTTAGAGTTACTGCTCATCTCTTTTTTGTCTGTTCCATTAATATGACCTCCTTAGATAAGATTGTGTACACTCAGGCTATATTTGTATATTATTACCCTCAAAATAAACCTCACATTGCATCTGGGAACTGCAATGTTCCAAAGTGTTAAGCTGGCCTAATAGTCTGCCATCAAATTATTCTTTAACTTCCAATCATTATTTTTCTCTCAAAAAGTGACATTAACACTACCACCAAATACCCATTAATCTAGTCTGGAAGTCCTGAAGAGTGAATGCAGTGGAATGGAGGTTCTGAAAATTTTGTGGGCAATATATGGCCCCAACCAACTGGCCCTTGACTCCCGGCAAGCACTCCCGTACCCAGTATCCTTCTATATTTTTCCTGTACCCACTTGTTCTAAAATTATTGGACATGGATATACCACTGGAACATGTAAATTCTTCTTTTAAAATTTTTTGGTTTGTATCTTGGGAGTTTGAAAAAGGGGTGATGTTTTAGAAATTCTTTGAGCTTTCAAAGGGGCAGCACAGCCTAGGTCATCAGAACTTATGGTAGTGAAACAGCAGTTCAAAAAAAGGTCTTGTTTTAGGAATTCTTTCAATTTTCAAATGGGCAGCGTGGCGCATAGGTTGCCAGAACGTGTAGAGATGGAAGTTGAATTTGAACTAGACCCATGAAATTGTTTCTGTACACAAGTTTTGGATTTGCTAAGTTATGTATTAAAAGGAAAAATAATTAGTAAACTTTGCTACTATTTTTGTTACTTTTGTAAGCATGGAAGAACAATCTATTCTCTTTCGTGTCCATCCCCTGATTGTGCATCTGGGAGTTATGCAACACTTGCTATTATACTGTCAGTAACAATGGAAGTGTCTGCTAAATATTATGTGACAACTTGATTCTGAGTTATTTGCATTTGTAAATGTGTTATCAAGCTGTAAACTATTAAGTTTCTGTTTGGTATTCTGAAAATGAATTATGTTTACAGTGTAAAAGGCACATATAACACTACTTTAGTCTAATTTAGCTCATGCAATTTTATTAAAAAGCTTTTTATGCTTTGCACAATCGTTTAGTGTTATCCAACAGCTAGTTATGGATGTATTTACAAGGATATTCTGGATGAGGTCCCATGTATGCTTATTTGTGGATGATACTGTGTTGATGGATGAAATTGAAAGAGAAATTATGCGAAAGTTTGGATAGTGGAAGAAGTATCTTGAAACAAAATTGTTCAAAATTAGTTTTTGGGAGACATGTATTGCCTAGAATATATGAATTTAGTCAATACCAAAGTGCAGGCATCGATTTAGTAAAGATTTAATGTCATGAAATTCTTAAAAGTGAATGGGGTTGATAATTAGGTTCTATTCTTCATAGGGAGTGCAGTATCATAGACTATTTCTCTCACTGGATTACTCTTAATTAGGTTAACTGGAGAAGTGTCCTTTAGGATTCTGTAGATTAATGAATTCCTAAGAGTATGAAATAAGCATGTTAATGAGTTGGTGAAAATGTCCCTGAAGAAAAATTGTGAGTGGGCTAATTGATATTCTTGGAAACATTCGACTAAGGCGGTCCAATGCACCAGTTAGGAAAAGTTAATTGGACTGATATTAGTGATTGGACCAATTGCTGGGAGAATTCAACCTAGAATTCATACCCATTAGAGATAAAGGAAATATTGAATATCTTTTTAGTTTTTGAGAACTATTGTTCTGTTTTTTTAACATTTGATCTTGGTAGAATATTCTAAATTAGTGCTGCGGCTTGGTACAGGTGGTATCTAACATGGGAAACCATGGAGCATTTTGCTGTCAACTGCATGCATTTTCTGCATTATTAAATGATGGTGGAAAATATGGGTTCCATATATTTTGCACTGCACCCTTACTCAGAAATTTTGCTGCGCGCCCATGATTTTGATAGCCTGTTACTTTTACTGGGTTGTTAGGATACTGCACAAAGGAGGTAAGGTGGCCATGGGGTTGGTTTGTTCTTAATGAAATCGAGTAATTGAGACACATAGTGAGAGTAATGTATTTGCTTGTTGGAGCAAGTTACATGTATTTTCCTGTCTAATTTCTGGGATTAGGTCACTTATAAGGAGAGCTCACAATTTGCAGTTTAATTTCGGAAAGAACTGTCCACAGGAGGAAAGCTAGATTGACAGAGTGAATATATGTGATTTGTGATTCCCTTAAAACTATATTTTATATACCAGCTTCTGCTTGACTCTTGGACAAACAGAGGGATGACCATGGCCTGCATGTGTTCTTTGCTTTTTGTGGAGATGTGTAATAAAAATCTAGTTACAAATTCACATTTAGCAACTTGAAGATTTAGAAGCTACTAACTTTATTCTAGACCAACTTAGATTTTTCTCTAGAAAGTAAAAAACATTATCAGATTGATAAAGACCTATGCAACAGGGGTACTAGCGATGTCCTGCAATAATTTACTAGACCAAAACAAAGTTCATGTAATCTGCTCCAAATTTCACCATGTAAAATAATGCATTTGACATTCTTGCTTAGCGCCTTTTCCTCTCTTTCTGTTTAAGATCTTGTGTAGCATATATTGTGGATCATCCTGTTACATAGAAAATCATCCTTGAGCTGTGAAGTGTGGTAGTATAATGAATTCTTGTCATCAAGATTAGGAGTGATATAAGTTCAGAGGGTAGGTTTAGTGGTTTCTAACTTCATTCTGTAAAAAAGTTTGGTTTCTTCAATTTTCAAATCAAGTTTCTCTTTTGTGCTTTTCTTAGGCAATGCCGCATCTTTAATCTTGTTTAAAGTTTGTGTTCCTTCTTGGTCAAAGTTTTTTATTCTCATACTTAGTCCTTGTTTCTTAATTTCCTCGTATGCTTCAAAGATCGTTACCATTAATGTGTCTGTATTAACCTCAATAATTTGGTATGGCGCCTAAATTGTAGAAAATTAAGAATCTAAAAATGTTATAAAAGTATTGTAAACCCATTGATTTATATTACATCTTCATGCTTACAATTGATGATCTAGAGAATAATTTCTGATTCCTTCATTACTCATTAAGATATTGTTTGAGGTATATGGGAAATAATGTATTTAAAAAAGTAAGATGTTTCACGTGGAATCAAGTTTTATGATGAATGATGATGATACAAAACCTTAACTCATTGATAAAAATGACTTTCCACTCACGGCGAGTACTTTCATCTCTTACAAAGAGTTTAGAAGGTGGAATTATGATAATTTCACATAACTGTAAATGTGGTACCACCACAACCATTAGTATGCTCTTCCTACAAATGCTCGACTTGGCAATCCTAATGACCATTCGGAAAAGTATGTTGCTGTGAAATAATCCTCTATAAGTTAAACCAATTAATGAATATCAAAGTATCATTGCTTGCAGCGAACTATGAAACTTGCTTGTACACTTGGAACCAAAAAAGTTTGATCTATAGGCCTGATGTCCAACTTGATGGCAGGACATCTATAGTGAACTTTTTGTTGAGTTTGTGGCCGATAATTGATAAGTTTGGTAATTTTGATAAGTTTGTGGCCGTAAAGGTCCATGTATGATTTTCTGAAGAAAGGGGAGTGGTTTCAGCAAGGTTTTAGGTCATGAAAAATTAGTATATGGAGAATAGTATTTTTAACTAAATCTGTGTTCTATTGTTTCCCATGTCTAGTGATGGAAATACTCATTTACTCTTGAGAACAACAATAAAATACGAAAAATTGTCAACATAAAACAAGTCATATTATTTGGTCTAAACGTCGGGGAAATTGCCTAAATCGTGCCATATGTAAAATATCCTTTTTTCCATTCTTGTTTAGCATATCTTCTGCATTGACATTGTACCTATTTTGGAATTTAAGCACAAAAAAATGTCCTACTTCTTTCCATGTGTAGATCTCTGCTATATGAAAAACGCAAGTTCTTGGCCAGATCTTCATCCAATATTTTTAGTTTACCATCGTTCCATCATTTTGTTTTATATACTAACAGTGTCCTACCGTCTCATAATCTTTTCTTGTTAACCTTATCCTTTTATCTAAAAGCTTTATTTTAAGTTGTTATTAAGGATCACTTGAATATCTCTAGTTCTTTTTGGAAATTTGTATGCACTTCCTTTTGATAAAGAAAAATCCGAATAAGATCAAACTATAAGTTATAACTTCTAAACATTATCAAAAAATTAGTTTAAAAGTTGAAAAAGAAAAGATCAAATATGTTAGTATCTCACCTTTACTTGGATAGATGTTAGTGTTACAAGCCCTTTTTATGAGTGATGTAATATGAACTCAATCAAAATCAATTTGAATTTCTTAATCATTAACTAGAGAGAGATAACACCAAATTTGCAACAAAATAAAGATGTCTTACTAGTTTCTGTGATTATGGGGTAATGTCCACACTGGCAATTGGCTGAATTATAATTTCTCGTCTTCTCTAGCTTTTTTGTATAAGTAACATTGACGACAGTTTCCGTGGGCTTTGTACTCTGTAGTGGCAAGGAAACTGAGTTCCACATTGAACCTGAGCTGACTTTGGAACTTATGATGGCGGCTAATTACCTACACACCTGAACAGGCTCCAAATGCTTTTTGGCAACATCACCAATTTAACTTTGTAAGTGCTCTGCTCATCATACTATTTCTGAAAGCACGGTTCTATAAATATCCTTGTCTTTCTTTTCGCTTGTTAGAAAAGTGGGAAGAAGCTTCTTTTTCTTACGAAAATTCATTCTTATCTGCTGTAATGACTGGTAAACACGGGAACTAATAAATCCTGCAGTTTTCCCATCTTTGCATTTTTATCATTCTATTTGATATCAGTTTTTTATTTATTTGTTTATTTTTTTCACATCAGAGAAGATCAATGAGATGTTTCCCTTATGCAGAAGCTCAGTGTGCTGACATTTGATGCTCCTTTAGTTTTTAAGTTTCCGTTTTTCTAATGTTGTATCTAAACCTGGAACTGGTTGAGGTGTTGGTCAATGACTTTAGTGTTAATATTTGAGAATGTAGTAGTATTTGTAATATTCTAATTGTAGATTTAACAAAACTATGACATGACTTTTTAGAGCAAGTGACTGCATATTTGTATGTAAATTCAGGTTTGTATGTTTTTCTTTTCCTCCATGAGAACTTCCCTTTTAATGATATATACATGACGGTGCTCAAAATATTAACTGGCAGGTATGGGATTGTGCTAGCGTTTTGTCTGTATATGTTCTAGAGCATGTCTAGATGTAACTTTATATACTTATTGTTGGGTTGGATCAAGAGAGAAACTATGAATTTGTCAGTGTGAAAATGATATCTCTGTCCCAAATTTTGGGGTCTAATTTGATCAGACACACCTAGTACGAATTTATAGATAAAAGTTAAAAAAGTGTAAGAATTATGCATTTTTATAATATTACCTTCAAAAATGATGGTGATGTAATTGTGATGAGAGTATGAATATGTGATAATATCTCCCAACATATCAGTAGAGCCCCATCCGGTCGATCAGTGATTCCATGTACAAGCATAAATATTCTTTTAATTTTTTGGTTATGCATAGTGATAAATGATCATCTCCTCAAGTTTTCAATTTGGTAGTCTGTGCACCATTGTTTTGCACAAGGGAAGATTATCGAAAGATGTTGGACCAATTCTATGCTACCGCGTTATTGTTTGTAAGGGAGAATTTTGTGCTACCAATTTCCGTGCTATTTAGGTGAATTTGTGATTCAACTATGTAATTATGGTTACACAAAGTATGCTAAAACAAATTTTTGTCATCAAGTGTAACAAAATTTGAGATTAAGGCCCTAATTGTTTTCTTAATATGGTCTGTCCTTCTAGCTTTTGATTTCTAGCATGTTAACATACCATATTGTATTTCTATTGAGAACTAAGGTTTTGATTGCCACATACATTATTAATGTGTCTAAGTTATAGTTTTTGGAAATTCTAGATAAGGTGTTAATGATGCCTTTTAGTTACTCAACTTTTGTGTGTGTTTTTTTAAGAGGAACAATCAATTATATTATTCATAATGTCAAGATATCAATTAATCACATCAGGATATCAACTCGTTAAATACAAGCTCTAAAAAACTACTATTAATGTGCAAAAATACTAATATTGTAGTGAAATTCAAACCCAAGAGTTCACCAAAATTTAGGGACTTCAACCTTAGCATTTAGCTAAGATCTCCTTGATAGAAACTTGGTGTTCTCCGGCTTTTTACAGATCTAGAATATTGATGGGCAATAAGTTTTAATTACATGATTTTTTGAAACACATCAACTAGGTAATATTAATGGTTCTTCAGTTAAAATTATTAGATTTGGGATCTTTATTCTATGACACATGGAATTAATTTCGTTTAGTCAAAATGCACGCCACTGTGGGCGTGCCGGAGTGGTTATCGGGCATGACTAGAAATCATGTGGGCTCTGCCCGCGCAGGTTTGAATCCTGAGCGCCTGCTGCTCACGACTTTTTAATTAAGCGTGGAAACATTGTAGCTCTATTATCTAGATTGCAAGTTACTATCTCTCTTTTTTCTTAAAAAAAAAAAAAGGTACAAAAGAAAAATGACTTTCTAGATCAAAAGGTCTGGGAGTACTAGTCTTTCTATTTACAAATTGATTCATAGAAAAAAGCAAAAGTTTTTCTAGAAAAAGTGGCAGAAAAAAGGGTAATTATTTATTGAAGAGTCATTTTTCGTATACGTCTCAAGCTCCACCCTCATTTGAAATCAATTTTTTTCCATCTCTGAGTACCAATCAACCCACAAAGCACATATCGTGAACATTAGAACATCTTGTCGGGCTTCTCTCTATGCCACGACGCTTGTCCATTCACAATTCCCATATTCAACGAGGTTTTTGTCTCGCATGCCCCTTGTGTGTTTCCACGATGACCCCTAACTAGCTTGCTTGCTATGCATTTCGCGCATCTACAGGGTTGTGTTGTGCATCTCTAGATGGCATGAAGCATTGTGCCCAAAATGGCATTGAGGGTCGTGCTCACCTCCACAATGCAATCCTCGTGCTCATCCACTTACTCTGGACATCCTAAGCTCATGGCTTGCCAAAGGTGCCCTTTATTCGTGCCTTGCCCACGTGAGCCACACGTTAGTCCAAGGCTCACATGATGTGCCAACATCTTGCATTAGTCCCGAATGGTGTGTAGGACGTGTGATCTTGCCCACGATATTTCCCCACAACTTACCCAAAATGCGGCGTTGCCCAACGACTGTATGCCTCAAGCCAACAAACCTTGATAGCATGGTTAGAATCCATAGCATATGCCAACAGGTAGTTCACGAGGCCTTGGAGTGCTTGCCTTGATCATTCAGTCGACTAAGCGGTATTGCCCCATGAAAATAGAAGCTCACAAGGCAATGAATTCCACACAAATAGCCTCTTGGACAAACGAGCCCAACATGGGGTCACCCTGGCCCACGCCGCAAATCAGTGCCCAAAAAGATAGGAGACTTTAAGCACTCCTCTAAGTTGCCTAGAACCATCTCTTGGAGGTACCCAAAACCCTCAATGAGTGCTCGCTTAGTGCCATGCAACATGGGGAGGATTGGTCGAAGCTCACCATGCTCCCCTTATAACAGGCTTAGCAACAACAAATGCCCAAATGCCAACATTCAATATTAGATACACCGAGAAAGTACACCCGACGTATCTTTCCTAATTCAACCTCCAAATCTATCACCGCTTGAACCATAGCGTAGCTCCCACTTTGCACTACAAATCTGTGTAATCTCAGCCTCGTCCAATGCACCATCATTAAGAAATTGCCTCTTGCAATATTCTAAAATTAGGACAATACCAATGCACTGTCACTTTCCAAACATTATTATCATTCATTACCTAAATGGGATCCTCTTACTGTGAGATACTCCCACCACATCAAAGAACTCCTTATTGAAACAGTTCTACACAACTCCATTGCTAAAGCCCACTACTTCACTATTAACTTCCTGCCTGCACAAAGGATGACAGTCCACTGTCACCTCTTAAAATCGATACCCAAATGAACACGGACTGACTTCACACTTGGTGAAAAATATTCTCACAACTTACAAATTGTACCATACGAATAGTTTTGTCATATCCACTTCTTAAGAGTTTCTACAAATGGTTTGTCAGTGCACATTCATGTGTGTTGACAGCTTTGCAACACGCCTTTCCACCATAGTCATTACTCTTGACTAAAGAGTCGAACCGTGACATATTGTTCATTATATTCTTTGGGCAAAATGAGGATCAATATTAATTCTCTGTAACTAAATATCATGGAAAAATAAACATAAGTATAATATGATAATATCTCTCATAATTATATTCATATAAATATTTTCTTTGTATTTTTCCCTTAAAATGAAACTATGCAAATTATTTTACTTTTCAATTTATTTTCCAAAATTTAAGATCCAAACGCAGCCTTACTGGGTAAGACATTTATTTATGAAGTTTGTATTAATTAGGAAAAACTTACATGCCCCATTACACTTTTTTTTTATATTTTAATATGTTAGAACTTCTATCTTGGTAGTCTTATTTTTGCAAATCAAAATTTATGCAGGAGTAAAGGTACGGTAAATTTTCTAAAGTCACACTTTGTGTGATCAACTACTTGGTACTGTGTACACTAATTACTAAGAATTTATTTTTTTCAGTTTAGATATTCATTACACCATTTTTTTATTTCAAAAAAATTCAATCGTTAAATTTGATTCTATTTTTGAACGAAATTGTAGGATTCGCATGACTTAGTGATACGCTGCGCAATAATTTTTTATTTTTATTTTTCACTACACAATAATTAGAACTACCAAAATTATATAATAACCAATATATATCATGTGGCTATGGCTATTGGATCGATTATATGAAATTTAATTCTTATATGGGAAGTTAGAGATTATACCTTCTCGCTTTCTATTGATGCTGAGGATAAGAAATGATTTAAATTGTCCATCCTCACCTTTGTTGAATCCCACAAACTCAAGTCAAAATCCCAATTTGGAAAATTGGCTGGCTTATAGCTCCAAACATATCTTCTTAAAGCATACTCACACCTTGAATGTGCACATGAAATTAATTTTTTATTAGTTGTATTAATCCAATAATTCTTCGTTTAGAAAATTCAGAATTTGACAAACAATATGCAACAATTATAAAAATTTGTTATATTTTAGATTATACATGCATGTAAAATATGTATTTAAGAAAATTAGTTTATTTATATTAGTTCCTTCAATATGCACATTATGATAATGTATAATGTAAAATATAGATGAAATAGTAAATTAGAATAACATTTCAAGTGATATATATCTCTAATTTGGGCATTCTCAATCATGCTGTACAATAAATAACTGATGTAGATACCTTCCCAAGGTCCGCATGCCTCTGCACTACTTTAACAGTTAAACTTCACAACCTTAGCTTACAGGAGAAAGTCGATGCAACATCTAGAATTTTCCTCTCTCACAAACATCCTTCACTGTAACAATATTAGGTTGAGTAGATGTTATAGTTGTTGTATATTATATATACATCTCATTATTTATTTTTATACACAAATATATAAGGATATATATATATGTGTGTTTGTGTTTGTGTGTAAATATATAGTGAGATGTATACTTAATATACACCATCGCGTGTAGTATTTACAGTACCAACAATATCAAGTATTGCTTCACACATTTCCAATAAACTTTTCTCTTATGCCACATGAACAACTTGCAATATAATAGTCTAGCTAGAGGACTATAAGATTGAAATTGCTCCAAATCTTCGAACTCCTCATAAAAGGTATCAATTTTTAAATGGGTTACAACTTGCATTACAATAAGTCGTTGGTCTTGCACGTCAGAATAAATTGTTAAGTCATTAAACTTGTTCCGAAAAAATCCTTAAACACTTAAGTTATAACCACAAAATCTGAATAGCATACCTTATAAAATAACATAAAGGAGATATTTGTATGTGTTTGTTATGGGAATTGAACCTTCTGAACCATTTATTTATTTTGAGACTCATAAGCCTATAAACTTGGATTTGCCAAAATGGGCCTAGCTAAAGTCCATTTGGAGGTTTATTGTACAATAGATTTGAATCCATTAAATTAAATCTCTTAATTTTTTTTAAAATTATATTATAATTGATTACATTGTACCCTTTCAATAAGTGTTTACGTGCCCCTATAGAAGACAAAGCACACGTTCCCAAGAATTTGTGTATCATGTCATCAAGAAGAAAACTCTCCTCTTGTGACCTTTATGCAGAGGAGCACTCAAATATATGATTGTAAGCTTTATTCCTTAGGAAGCCAGTCGCATTCTGAATATTTTGAACTGCCGTTAGAGGCAATTTTTTGTCCACCTCAAAGCACCATGAAAGCACTCTTATTAATATCAACCAATTATCACTGGTAGAGAAGAAAAATATTAGTAAAAAGATGTTAATTAATAATGTTATACATGTGATAACTATATATATTAAAAAATTCACTTCATCACAATATTAAATTTAATTAATAATTATAACAATTTATTTAATTGTTATTATTGACTACTAATGACATGATTGATACTTAATAACTGTTATACAAAAAAATATTGTATCGTATTTAAGTATTTGTATTTAAGTATTTGATATGCATACGATTCCTTTTTAAAAGTATTGATATTTCATTAATTATCAATTAAAGCACTCACTATTACTTATAAAAATATAATCAAGTGCAGTGGTTAATAGAGGGAACGAAAATAATATTGAAATAGAAAATGTCTTGAGCCATGTTTTACTATTCTTAGAAACTCAAAGTTTTCAAATAGCGGTTGTACTACAAGTAATACTACTAAGCTGTGTAGTACATTAAAATGTGCGAAGTCCACTTCACCAATTTAGGGATGATAAAAAGGTTTTAAGTGCATCCACTAATCTTGTGTTTGAATGGTTGCGCACGTCAACATCTAAGCTAATTCTGCAATAAAGTGTTAGTGGATTGTTGGAATTAGCACAATGTTGTAATAACATTCAATTTTCAAGAACAAAGAAGTTTGAAAATGTGTCTTAGTCAAATTTAGCAGTTAGATTATTACCATTTTTTTTTATGACCAAAAAATTTAAAATTCATCGGACTAATCCTGAACCTTAAAGACACTTGCCCCTAACAAATTATTACTATTTTTAATATGATGGAAAAAAAATCTTAGTCATCTATGGCATTCTCTATTTTCAGGTTTATTGTTCCCATTTTCTTTTTCGAAACATTATAAAATAAAATTTTATTTTATTTAAGTAATAATATAATACCACTTAAACTCCATTTGATTCCATGGAAATTGGGGGGAAATAAAACAAATTTGGGACCAAAAAAAAATTCTATTGTTTGGTTGCAATGAAATTCTTGAAAAATACTGAAAAATCTTATTGAATTTGGGAGATTTTGGAAAATGTTAAATTCTTTTAAAAACGAGATTTTATTTCTGTTGTGGACTTTATAAACCTAATATAGATCAAAAAAATTTGATGAACTAAACGTGTTGGTCGACTATATATTACAAAATACTAAGACAATTTTTTTTGCTTGGTTTTGGTCATTTATCAAATTTTGTTGGTAATTCGTATACTATTTTTTGTAAGTTATTTTTCTAAAATTACACAAAATTTATATTTTTTCAACTCTAACTTTCATCCACTACTTTTAAGGATAATAGTGTAAAATTATAAAAAATTTACATTTTTTCAATTCTTATCTAAAATTGAAAATTAGGTCAAATTAAAAATTTAATAATTCTCCAGAAGATTTCTTGTTATAATTTAGATATATGGCTATGAGTCATCTGCAATTAGGCCAAAAGCTCCAAAATTGAGTGATTGAAAAAGGCAAGTCCATCATATAATATCTCGCCACATTATTGGCACAAAATATTAACAAAATACGCACCAAATCTGTGCTGCTTGAAATTCCTAAGAAATATCAAAGTCATTTAACAAGGTAGATTTTTTTGTACTACAAAACTGAACAACATGGTACTACAATTTAGGTCCTTCAAACATTCTGAAGGCTGCTCAATTCCTGTCTTGTCAAGGAGAAAAAAGAGTGCATGGTGCCTTATATACAATAAAGATTCCAGCACACAAAACAACACTGCTGTGTGCAGGTTTTTGGGATCAAATCTGGTCCTGAATTGAATATCTTAAAAATGGAGTTCCGAATGACATTTTTCTTGGGCAAAGGGCCAGAAAGTCTGGGGCTGTACTTAGTAGATTTGGTGATAGTTTTTATGTTGTGTCTGCTTGTGGAGTGGCTCTCCCACACAAGATTTCTGAGCAACTCAAACACCAACAACGTGAGAGTTGGGCTCATTCAGACAGGGTTGTATGGTGTTCGGATGACGATGGCGTACCTAGTTATGCTGGCAGTTATGTCCTTCAACGCCGAAATCTTGTTTGCGGCCGTCGCAGGATACAGTGTGGGTTTTCTGGTTTTTGGGAGCAGAGTTTTTGACAGAGATGAGATGGGATATGAGAAGCCATCAGATCTGCCCCCATTGAATTGTTAACTAGTTTTGGTTTTTGGAGTAGTTAGCTTGGGTCAAAGATGAGTTTTAGTTTTAATGATTGGTTGATATTTTCATCCTTCTTGTGCAAAAGTTGAAGGGTTCTTTTCCCTGGTGGTCTAGAACCATATCCCATTTGCAATCAATCAAAATGCGCTAGAGAGAAAAGGGTAAATAAATTGTCATCCTAGTGAAGAATTTGTATTTCTGTATTTCTGTATTTCTTTTTTCTTTTCTTTTTTTAAAAAAAATATTAGCTGTTTTCAATTCGTCTTTTGATGCTTCGAAGTCATAAGCAATAAGTTTATAGAGGTAAGATACTTTGTTAACAAAAATCTGTACCTACATTTGTGACAAGAATTTGTAGGCTTTAGAAAAAGTTCTTTGATAAAGGTTGTGTTATGTTGTTATTATATTATGATAAATTTTGTTTCAATCAATTCGAATCACCATTTGAATATTAGTTGAAGTCTTACTTCAACTCATTATTGTGGGTTAATAAAGTAGAGTGTATCAATTAAATGACAAGTAAATATTTTTTGTAATGAGATTGTTTTAGATGCAAAGCTCACTTATTTGGGCCAAAAAAGCCTTGAGGAAAACTTATATTGTATTATTTGATAGGTTTAATTGTTGTTTATATATGTTTAAAAATTGGAGTTATGGGGTGATATTTCTATTAATCTTTCTGGTGTGTTTGAAACATAGGACAAGTCAATGAGGTTATCATCATTAGATTGAGGTCATATTTTGAATTTGAATTTCATTTATGTGGCATTAGTTTATTTTAATAGTAATATTTTTTCTTTAAATGTATGCTTTGATTCATATTTTACTTAATTAATCTTTGAATTATAATTGTATTGATTGATGTAATTAATTGATTTTTTTTTAAAAAAACAATATAGTCATTGAGTGTCCAAAAAAGAGAAAAAAAAATCAAATAACAAATATTAGACACTTGTTTAGTTCAAAATAAATCACAATGGAGAAATAAATTGGTTACATAAAGTAAAGGTGATGCTTGTATTGATCAATTTTTTTAAACATAAAACTTCATTGATATTTCCAGATGTCAACATGTCTACAGATACTTATTAGCCAAGCATTATACTCTAAACTGCTCTTTAGTTTCATAATAACGCGATAACTAATTTTTATGATGTCGTTATGTAGCAAATATTTAGTTATCGTCATTTCCTATTTTTTGTTGTTATTCAACTTTTATTTTCCTTTTCAAGGGTTTATTACTATTGAAATGCTTATATTATTTATTTAGAGCTAGTAATTCTTGAAGACCAGAGTAATCCATTTTACTTAGAAAATCTTCTCAAACAGATATTATTGGCATATTTTTGGCAAATGTTCCATAAAAAACATAATAAGTTTTACAGTCGTGCTCGGGACTTGGGTTAAAATTAATTCGTGTTTAATTGATGCAGTGTTCTCACGTCAAGAAGTTTAAATAGTTATATATGATGGGGGAAACGGAAGAAATCAGATAGCATAAGGAAATTAGTTGTTATTAAATATGGGATAATTTAAAAAAAAAATTAATTGGGTAATTTAGGGTCAGCTAGTGAGGATTTTCTCATTAACCCTTTTTCTTTCAATTTTTCGTTTATTTTAAGTTTTTGTTATTATTGTTGTACTTCATCAATTGGCATTTGATGCCATAGCCATATTTCTATCCATTGCTTTCTCTATCACATATATATATTTTTTTGAAATTTGATATTCCATTTCAATTTCGTCCTTGTTTTGTCCTTTTCAGTTTTGATCGCAACCCATTTTTTATTTTTTATTTTTGGCAGGATTTTCTCCAATGCATGTTTTGTTCTTTTTCATCCAGCCAACTCCCTCGCCCCTCGAAAAAAAAAAAAAGAAACAAACAAACAAACAATACAGAACAGAAAAAAGGTTATGTTTTGTTTTGTTTTGTTTTTGTTTTTATTTTTGATTTTTTAATGTGTTTTAAGGAAAGAAAAGAATATGTTGATATATCACTTAATTTTGTTTTGGGAGTGGTTTGGAGAATAAATATGGATAGAAATAATATTTAGTTTTGTTTTATGGAAAATATTCTTTACTATAGATATCATTTTAGTTATGTTTTTGCATAGTTAGTGGTGGTAAATTAATATTTTTTAATATTTTATGTGTATTTTTTAAATTTAAAATAAATATGATATATATATACATGTAATTAGATTTGACCATGATTCTAAAACCGCCGGTTATGGTTCGGAATCGCCGATTTCATGGTTCGAAAAAAATTCGACCCTTAATCGTAACCAATAAGGACGGTTATGGTTACGGTTCTGGAACCGGCAGGCCGATTACTGTTCAGTTAAGGCCGGTTCCGGTTACGGGTCCGACTCTTGAGAATTTTTTTTTTTAATTTTGTCTTATATTTTAAAAATTTATAACTTTTTAACTAACCATTAATTCTATGAAATTACAACTTTTATAAAACAAAAACAAGGGTTTGAAAATTTAAACTTAAATTTTAAAAAAAAAAATCGTTAATTTTTGAACTTAATGAATAAACTTTAAGTTAAATTTGAAAAAAGAAATTTGTTATCTAAAATTTAAAGTATCAAATATTCTAATTATAATAAATATAAAAAATTAAAAAAAAAGATGTTCAACTTAAAATCTTAAAGTTTAAAATTAAATTTTACTTAAATTTTAAAAAAATATTAGCTAAAATTTAAATTATATAATTAAAAATCATTTTAAAAATAAAAAAAAAGGGTTTGAATTTAAATTTAAGTTGCCTACGTATCCTCTTAGGGTATAGAGGAATCAAAACCCATGTAATTATTTTACTTTTTAACCATTCTTACCTTAGGAAGTAGTGTGGCTCAATCACTCCCACTTGTTCCCGTTGTTCCATTTGTATTCTCCTCTTGATCTTCTTCTGAATTCGGATGACCTTGTATTTATACAGAGACCTTGATCCAATCATCAAGACATGCTTGAGCTTCTAAATTATCGGGAGGCAATGTTGAACGTTTCTCACTCAATATGTTGCCTCATGCACTGAAGACTTGCTCCACTGCAACGGTTGAGGCAGGTGAAACAAGTATCTCCTTCGCCATCACGGATAAAATTGGATATGTTTGCTCCTTTTGCGACCACCATCGCAAAATATCGAACTCTGCATCGTCATCTGTCTCATTAAACTCAAATGAACATTAAAATAACTCTCAAGTTCCTGCCTGGAACTTGAGGATCCTCGATGACGTTTAGTCTGTTTCCTATGTAAAAGTTGTATTGACGTAAGCCTAAAATTACTACTACTAGTTCTATGTATATCAAGTCGAGTTGATTGTGAATTATATTTGGAACTATATTCATTATAAAATTCATTTAAAAGTGTTCTAACTTTAAATATAATATTTCATATATCTAAAGTATAATCATTTTCATTATGTTTTAAAGTATTGTAATAAATTAATAACATGTGTTGTAAACCATCTAATTTAAGTATATGATCAAAAACAACAATACTTAAATTAATATCTGAAATATCAAAAAAATATTTTTCCCATTTTAACTACATTGATAAAACACAATTTATTAAATTTTCATCTTCGGAGTTAATATTTTCGTGTAAAACTGATGCAATATTATAATAATTTAATAATACTAAATGAGAAGTTGGGGAATAAATAATAAATAATTATAAAGCAGCATCATTAAATATTTTTAAAATATTATAATTTTTTTCATAAAATGATGTGAATATAAATGAAAACAAGTAATAACAATTTATAAAAAAAAATTGACATAATAAATTTTTATAGTCGATAGATTCTTCTAATAATTTATATGTTGAATTCCAATAGGTTGGAACATCCTGTGGAAAGCCTTACAAAATCTAAACAATTATTTATTAATATGTGGATATGTCCATAAATAAGAAAATGCTTGTCTAATTGGTTTAAATTAATTATCTAAAAATTTTAAGCCAACTTGTACACATAAATTTAAAATATGACATATACATCTAATATGAAAAAAATTACTACCAATTGATAGTTCACATGCAACTTTAATATCACTAATACTAGCATTATTAGTTGCAGCATTGTCAAATGATATTGAAAAAAATTTATTAACTAAATTATATTTTTTTAATATTAAAAATATAATTGTGAAATATTTGCTGTTGTGTGTGAACCATCAAAAATTCTAAATACAAGTAACCTTTTTTGAAGTATCCAAGAATTATCAATCCAATGACATGTAATACTGATATATGAATGTATTTACCAATGATCACTCCAAATATCACTACATAAATTTTTTTTATTATTTATATTATTTAATAATTCTTGTAACTCTTTTTTAGTTTTATTATATAATTTTTTACATAGCGTATTAGAATGGTTCGTGGAACATCTTTAGTCGTCGGATTATATGTTGTTTGAATTAATTCATTAAAAAAAATTATTTGTAAAACTAAAATTAAGATGTTCAACATAAATAAATTTAACTAAATTTTCTCTATATCTAATATTATTATATTTAAATAAAGAAAGATCGTTACCTCCACCGGTATCGGAAGATGTGAACGATGACATTTGAGTTTGGGTACGATCAATGCCAAATTCTACCGGATGCTTCTTCTCCACATGTATTCTTAAGGATCCATAACTGACTTTGGATTGAAATTTATAAGATTGCGAACAATACTTACATTTTACTCGCATCTCTACATTTGAAAGTGTCACTTTATCAAAATATTTAGTAAAATTGGAGGATTTGAGAGATGGAGTAAATTGAGTATGAGCACACTCATTGTTTATTGAGTAGTAAACAAGTGAGTTTGCTCTTCATCACTCAACTCAACTTTATAATCCATGTTGAGCCTTGGTTACTCGCCAGTTGCGGGCATCTTTCTCTTACCTCTATTGCTTGAACCGGCCATTTTTTTGATAAATGATGAAAATTTAGTATATAGAATTGAATAATGAATAATTGAAGATGAAAGAAATAAAATATGAAAAAAGATTTAATGAAACAATTGAAATAGTATATAATATAAAATTGAGAATGAATAATTGAGAGTAGAAAATTAAAAAATTATAAAAATGAGATTTGAGAGTTCAAATGTGGAAAAAAAATGAAGAGTGGGGGATATTTAAAGGGAGAAAAAATAAATAAATTAAAGAAACAGTCTGAAGTCGTTGGCAACGGCTAATTTTTTTTTTGAATTGAGTTTTGATCCGTTGACCAATCGGACCCGACCGTGGTCGGGTCTACATGCAATGATTGGATAATATAAAAGGTAGAAAGGTGTAGATCTTTGGTGTTAAATCAATCTTCATAAATATATTATGTGTTTTTTTTAAATAAAAAACAAATATGATATATATAATATATCTAATGATTGGATACTATGGAAAGTAGAGAGGAATAGATGAGAGACGACACAATTTCTTCACCATTTTGGGAAGAGAGGCATTTTTGTTCTCGAAAGATGACCCCCTAAAATCACGTTTTCTTCTTGAGAAGAAGAAAAAGAAGAAAACGCATTTAGAGATGATACCAAACACAAACTAGAAAATCGAAACAAGAAATGAGTCTTCATATCTTTTGACTCTTACCATGCCTTCCTAATTGGGCAGCACATTTTTTTGCTTGGGCCCAATAAGACTGACCCTGAAGGATTATGAGAAATAGTTTTCAACCTTTAACGGAATAGCAACTAAAAGCTATCCTTTAAGGCACAAACTAAAGGTTAAACCCTCCAACTCGAGGGTTCAAAATTATGTCATAAAATTTCATAAACTAGTAAGATTTGTTTATTTTCAATTGTATAATATTCATTTACTACTTATAAACATATGTAATATAATTTATATGCATGAAATAAAATTTCTAAGCTATTTGTCAAAATAGAGTTTTGATAAATATTTCGATAAGATTTTTAGACGAAATCACCCTCGGACTTATTCGATTAAAACATGCGAATAGCATCACTTCAACTTAAAAATATGTTCTTGATATTTTTATTTTATTATTATTTTTAATGTATAAGCAATTTTTTTTTTATTGAGCTTTGATCATTTTCTCAATTCTTTATTCACTTTGCATTTAGGTCACATGCGTAATTGTATTATTTTTAGTGAAGATTTTCACTCATTAGCACAAAAAGCGGGAGAAAATTTTAAAAATATCCTTCAATTAATTTTCACTTTGGAAATCCCGAAGAAATTCTTTTCAATTTTTTTTATGGAGTACAACATATTACAGCATATATGTTATATCAAATACTAATTAAATACTTACTCTCTAATCATGTACACTACATGAAACTAGTATATTAGTAGACTTAATACCCACATATTTGATGGCGCGCGAATTTAGGATCTCTAAGACCTCAATTTTACTACAAATCCTCATTGGTAAAAATTATTCTAATTAAAAGACCTGATCTAACAATTTTTGTTTTCAATCTATAAGTCAAGAATAGTTCAGCTGAAAAATTGTTACACTTTTAACATCCCATTGAAAGATATTAGTTATTGAGTTTATTTGATTGAAACAAAATGGATTTTTAAAATAGAGAAGCATTTTCTTGAACTCGTCATATTAAAAAAAATATTTATATGTTATTTTTATTGTATATTTTATTCTAATTGATAAGAGTCAGACGATTATTATGATTATTTATTAAAAATTACTTAAAAAAAAGAACTTGGCCTAAAACTACATAATGTATGACACACTTTATCCGTATATACATGAGCAAAATGCGAATGTATATGATGAATTATTCGAGGGTAAAAATATAATTTATGTTTATATATATATATATATCATGCTTGTAAATAATTAAAAGTCATTTTTTATCTCTCACTATATTATTTAGTTTGTGATTATGAGACATGCAGAGATAACTATTCACTAATAACTAATATTTTCATAAATTATAAAGATTTGTATATTCTAATTGTGTAATATTCAATTAATACTAGAATCTTAAAAAAAATACTAATAAACTATTCTTGTATATTTTATAAAAATTATATCTTATTAGCTTACATCTAATATATGTATATATTTCAACTCAAAATTATGAATATTATTCATTAAGTTCAAAATATTTATGAAAAAAGATAATATTTTTCAAAGGAGTTGATATTGGCACACTAAAAAGTAATATATGCACTCAATTTTAACTTTATCCTTGGACAAAACAAAATTGCCTATTAGTTAATGAGAGGATACTGTATGCTCTTATAACTAATATACCCTTCATTTATCTTATTCCCAAATGTGGTTAAAATATTGAATGAAATAATTGTTCTTCCACTTATGGTGGAACGGATACGAAAGTCTTTGTCTATTTTTACTCTTTTTTTTTTTTAAATTTTCTTAATACCTCAATCAATTATCTAAAATATTCCTTTAAAACTTATTTACATCTTATTTATATATTTGAAAGTAAATTAATTACTAAAAAATTGATAGTGCATGATTTCAATTGAATAGTTTAATGTTAAACAAATACTAAAAATTTAACTCTAAAAGTGTTGAATTAGTTTTAGAGTTAATTTTGCCAAGCAAATCATCTAATGTTAGAAAATTGTGATCTTCTCATTTACACACTTTAAATTTATTAATTTTTTTTGGTTAAGTTTGATTGTAAACATATCATTTATCATTTGATTTTTTATTTTATTTTTATAGAAAGAATCACTATCATTTTTATTTCATACTTTATTTTTTTAATTTTCTCAACTTGACAGTATAGAGCCAATGTGATTTATCTTTATGATTTAGTTTTAACTTGACATTTAGAGCATGCAGTTTCACTTACTCTCTCTTATTAGATAATCTTGTTTTTGAAGATTTTGACAAACGAAATATTTTCTTTCAAATATATTATCATTGCATTAATACATTTTCAGCAATAGTACATTTAAAGTAAATTAATTTTTCCTTATAAAAGTGATGTGGTATCTCCTTGGTTGACGAAGATTAACTCCTCCAAGCATTTGATAAAGCAATAGCATCCTGCTCGCTATACGAACAAACGGTAAATGACATTAGGATTTTTCCGATAATACAAACAATTCCACCTCCCTCAATATGAATAGAATAAAGAGGTGTTTAAAGATGTTAAAATAAGAGTTATATTCCCATATGATAGCAGACCTTGGGCTTGGCCAATTAGACTGGGCCTATTTATGCCAAGAGGCTCAAACAAATATTGAGTCTATTTATACAGTTGGGCTTATCCAATTGCGGAGCCCATCATATAGCCCACTCTCTGGATAAATTTAAAACAAGGAAGATTAGTTGGGAGTAGATCATTCGATTGATTAGACTTAGACGAATGTTTTGCACTCCACTTAGCAGCATAAATAAGTTGATTACCAAAACAATAAAGGAGCCTATCCCTGAAATTATTGAACTTGTAATAGCATACAGGATAATATAACAAACAGATTGTAAGCATACTAATAAACAGAGAGTGGATTTTTTCAAGCCTTAGATCAAACCCAACCCTACGTTATTTATAGGATTGGGTTGCATCATTTTCTAAAAAAGCATTTCCAACAGAGTGCCATTTCCAGCGTCATTTTGATGCGAGGTACAGTGTTGCGTCATTTTTTACGCAACACTGTGTTGCACTATCTTTGGTTTTTTTCTTTTTAACAAATTTTATATTTCTTTATTATCTTTAAAAATATTTTAAAAACAAATTCTATTCTAATTTTTATTTTTCAATAAAATAATTTATATTTTATATATACAAATATTTCTAATAAAATTTAATTATTTTGTTTATATTATTTTTTAAATAAATTTTATATTTCTTTATTATGTTTATAAATTTTTTATAAATTTATTTTTCATCCTAATTGTATATTTTTCAACAAAATTATTTGTTTATTGCTTAATTTATTTTTTATGTATATTATTTAACTTACTATCAATTATAATATATTAATAAAATATATTATTGAATTAACTAAACATAAAATACAAATTGAATATGTAATTGTATTAATATGTTAATAGATATTTGATATAATAAAATAGTTATTATAAATGGAATAATAAGAAATATTCAAGGAATATTCCTTTTAGAGTAAAATTTGAAATAGATGGGTTGGAAATGAATTTTAAGTTTAGTGCAAAAAGTGCACTATTTTAGTGCAAAAATTGTGCTAAAATAGAGTTTTGGGTTAGAAATGGCCTTATATGCTTTTATTTTTTATTTTTAGGACATACAAATGCAACACACAATTAACAATTGAAGTTCATGGACAATGTATCAAATTGATGGTGTGCACACATGGGGTGGGAGTTTACTGCATAATTCTTGTGATGTTTTCCCCAAATTTCTTCTATCGATTGCAGACTCTCGGATCATTCTCTCAACTGGGGCTTGAACGCCTTATTAGAGGTGCAGCTAGCGGAGCCTCCTCACCCAATTGAGCCTCAGCCCGACGAGGCCCCAGGAGAGGCCATGAGGCTCCGCCTCGTCTGGGCGAGGCGAGTTGGCCTCAGTTGGGCCCCACCTAGCCTGGGTGAGGTCAGCCAAGGCCATGCCTCGATCGGGTGAGGCCTGGGTGAGGATATGTTAGGCAGAGCCATTTCGTGAATTCTTGAATTTGTTATTTTTCTACTTTTTTTAATTTTCAAATCCCAGTGTCTTATTTGTTTCAAGAAATCTTGAAAGAGAACAAGAGAAAATGAAGGATAGCTCCACAATGATATGAACTACTAAAGCTTAAATATATATTATATATATACAGGTAATTTTAGATAAATAATATACATATATAATTCTATATTAATTCCTATATGTAATCTATACATATAATTCTGTATATTGTGTTTGTGTTGTTTGGGAAAATGTTGGATTTATGGAAACAATATTGTCCACTCATGGTGGAGAGCTGCAACAATGCGAACGGGCTCGTCTGGTGGTAGTAAAGCCCCCCAGGCTCATGGGACGAAGGAGGCTTGATGCTTTTTCCTATGACTTGGCCTATTACTTGCTTAAGTTTTGTTTTTGTTGGACTTATGTTATTCTAATTTTCAAACTTAGTATTTTGATTTTGCATTCTCTTAGATGCTATAACGTCATAACTATTATCATTGTTGAACATGTTTGCTTTATTCCGCGTTATTTACGCCAATACTTCATTAAAATTGGTCTTTTGGTCCTAATTTAGTACCATTATTACGTAAATCACGAAATTAAAGCTAATTCTTATAATTCTTGTCTTAAAAAGAATTGTTGGAACCACCCTGAGTTAGGCTTTGCTAACTTCGAGAGGGTGATTCAATGAATCCTGGGGCAAGAATGTGTATTGATCCTCAAAGTTGATTGTAGGGAGCTCTAAGGACAATTATATTTCTTGACCTTAAAGGAACCTCTTCTAACTTCCAGGGCTCTGAGAAAATAATGTCATTAAAGCATCATTCCTTTGACCTTGAAGGAAGTGGATTAACTGGCTCTAGGGCCTATTATAGCTTTTAAACCTCGAGGGAGCCTCTTCCAACTTCCGAGGTTCTTAAGAAGTTGCCAACAAGTGTACATATGATGTTATTCATTATGATGTTATTCATTCGAACTCATGTAAATATCCAAATAAGGACTTCATTGCCAATCGAGCTAAGTTTTATATGAAAATATACACAAAATATATAAAATCATGCATACTAATAATTAATTCCCTTGGGATGTTAGTTGACAACGTACGGTCACTTTGAAGGTAGCTCTTTGCGGCTTTCATCCTTATCTTCCAACTTTCTTTCTTCTCTTATTACTCATTATCTCTTCTAGCTAGCCTCTCGAGACAACAACGATCAAGAGTACCTTAGGGAGGCTATGATTATCTGGGGTGCCCTGATGGCATCTCAATTGATCAAGTGACTAGTCTCGAGCTCTTAAAGCCTCAGGGTGATAGACACGATAAGATATTGGGTATGTGTTTTTGCATTCCTTCAAGCATTCCATTTGTATCAACTTCTCTATCTCATTCCTGAGGTGGTGACACTCCTCCGTAATGTGTTCACTGTCTCGATGGAAGTAGTAATAATTATCCAATTTCAGCCTTTCCAGGTTATCCATCATCTTCTTAGGCCATTGAATTATATCCTGTTGCTCAGCTACTACCATAATTTTGGCTTGGGTCGTATTCAGGGGCATGTAAATGGGGGCAACCTATAGGGGGCACATGGTGGCACTCTTCATTCTTCTTCTCCATAACTTTTCCCTCTTTTCTATATTTCTCTTTGCAACCACCTATGCTCTAATACTGGCAGTTTCTTCGATGCGTATGTGTTTTTCTGCCCTGGACAACAACTCCAACAAAGTGTTGGGAGGTTTTCCCACAATAGATTCCTTGAATCTTCCATAGCAATGGTTCTATTACATAATGCTTACTAACAACTCTGGTTAACATAAAACACTCCATGTACAACTTCCCGAAGTATTGGACATAGGCTCTTAGCAATTCCTCTTCCCTCTGGACAAACATGAATAAGGAAGAGGTGGTCTTCAAGTACTTGTTAATCAATAAATGATGCAGGAAATATTACATCAACTACTCAAGGATAGCAACACTTCTGACAGGCAACTAAATGGACCACTAGAGAGCGTACTTAGATAGAGTAATACAAAAATCTTTCAATAGGTTGCATCACTTAGTCGTATAAATTCACCGTGGCATGAAATTTTTCTAAGTGCTCCTGAGGGTCTTTGGTTCAGTCATACTTTGACAAGTTTGACACCTTGACTCTTAGAGGAAGGGATTATACTGAGAAGACGGATGAGAAATTATTACGCTTTGGGGGTACCATTGCTAGCAGTATGTATTCCTCCGTATGAACTCTTATGTTGATGGGGATCGTGTTTTCCACCATTTGGGTCTTCTCTACTCTTCCTCGCTTCCGCCTTACTTTGACTTCAAGAAGAGATGCTCAATTGCTTACTTTTTCATGGCTATCTGCTCTTCTCTTCCACAACTATTCTCTCCTCAGTGGCTCTTCTTTTCTCGCTCAGTCCTTTTCAAAGCTAAGGACGAACCTCGGCTTCAAGAAATTGACTAAGGGGGCTCTCTTTGTTGGGTTTGCATAGTCTCAGGAAATATTAACATAGTAGAAGTTAAATATTTTTCATAACATAGAATAAATCGACATCATATGTAAAGACGAATCTAGGATTCAGCTGTAGGTAAGTTTCAAAAACATTACCTTTCTCGCACTCCGGCTGAATACGATGCAAGTAATGATCTAAATTGTTATCTATTCATGAACACTTCGCAAATCTTAATTGCATACCCCTTGCATTGGAAAGATTCGATTAGAGTCCCAAGTGTTACCCCTCTAAGCGTATGCACACCCCATATGCCCATTTCCAGTCGATTCCTTTCTAGTAGGATCTCGACTCGATAATGCTAACCTAAGAGAGTGTCTAAAGGTTTTGAACAAGAAAAATCATAATATTTTAAGTGTTTATTTTGATTCTATATTAAACACGTGAAACTAAGAATCAAAACAATATAAGTGTAGGGAAGAAAGGCATATTTTTTAAGAAAGAAAAAGGCCAATTTTTTGCAGATTTTTAGGGCAGTTCTTCTACTAAATTTTTCACAAAATGTAGAATGGCAGCTCTCATCGTCCTTCAAAGTTCAGCCATAAGGCGTTTAAATACCCCCCAGTCCATTTCCAGGAGGAATTCTTTTCTTATACTACTTATATTGTATTCACACCTAGTGTTCACACAAGGGAAGTCTTTTTATCATATAAGAATACTTCATCCCTAATTCAACTAGGATTTGAATTACTATCCAACTCCTATTGGGCTTTCTACAAGCCTACACTAATGGGCCTAGACCTAATTAATTAATTAGATATAATTTAATTAATCCAATCAATTAAATAGATTTACTATAATTAATTGATCATATCAATTAATTATTTATTCCAATTTGGCTACCTAATCTATTTAGGTTAATTAATTAAATTAATTCAAAACTTGAATTAAATAAGTTCTATTTTAATCAATCACGTTAAATAAATTAATCCAACACTTGACCATTTTCATTGACAAGAAATGAACTTGTCTGAGTTTATGTGTGACCCCTTAGGTTTACCACCAATAAGCTAGTAGTGAGTTCATAACTTTTATGACTTTATTGAGCAATTAAAAATATTCTGAATAATTAATCATATTAGAATTAACCCATTAATTACAAAAACCTCACCAATCATGGTTAGCATTTAGCAACATGTCATGAAGACCTAAATATAGATGAAAAGATGAACATTTCCAAACTATGAATGCAATGCATGTATGGTTCTATCAACTAATCTCCTGATTAAGCCTAAGCCTAGGGCGTGGATTTATTAGTTGAAGCATTAATAACTTAATTCCATGTATACATTCCTAGTTTCATGACTTCATGATGGAATTAGAAACCTTTTTCTAACTTTCATATAGCCTTGGCCAGGGGACTTCCAAGTCAAGAACCATGAAAAATATAGGAGATTCACATGTTCTACCAGTTAGGTAATGGATCCCACTAATAAACCTCTATACATGAAGATGATGCACCTACAATATCCGCTTTTGTGATTATCTTGCAATTAGAAAATAAATCAAAGTGCATCATCTCGTCCACAAGATTGCAATGATGTCTCAAGTCAAATGACTAATTCATGTACTATCTTAATGAAGGAAATTCCCATGCGACACTCAATATTTCCTTGGGAGTTTTCAGGGGGGGGGGTAGTTCAACGTACTTATTCCCTATCATGCACCCACATATATATATTAGTGTCACAACACCGGTGCCCATAGAATGAGGCACCCTCTTTGTGAGCCTATATCGCATGCAAAAATCTTTATGGGCTAGTCGATGAGCCATTTGACTTGGAACGCTTTTAAGATCACGACCATAAAGGCATTGATCACCATCCTATGTGTAACCATGCCCGTAACCATATGTGATCTAGATATTTTATCTAATTCTAATTTATTAAATTTAAGATGAAGATTGTCGTTAATTGATATTAACAAGAAAAAGATTGTTATTACAATAGTATAAAGATGACCAATCTAATTAGCTTGTCAGATACTACTCTAACAATCTTCCACTTGCCCAAGAGATAATTGCCCTTGTATTTGAGGCCCATCTTTACAAAATGCCTTTCAAATACTATCTTAGGGGTTTAATGTAATTCCCAAGCCTCATACTACTCACTTGACCAATATGATTCATGCACTACTTATATGCTAATTTGCATTAACATCTACATCACATCTTTTATAACATTCTTAATCATTATACCTCTAATGCTATCACTTGATGTTAGTGGTTGAGATCCTATAACCTAATTAAGTAATTTTATATATAGATAATAAAAAGAATAGATTGGTCAATGTATTGGATATTCATAGGTTATATGTTATAATTTTAGAAATGTTAAAGGTGTCACTAGTAAGCTTATATGATTTAATTCAATTAGATCGAGGTGTTTTAAAGGTAACATCCATAGATTAATATACTTGGAATATTGGACATGATATAATATGATTTAAGTTTCATATTACAAGGTCCATATGTGTATATAATTTTAGAAATGCAAACTAGACAATCATTTAAGAATCGGGTGTCAATCAGTTTAGAGACCGAATGAACGGTAAAGAAATTAGGGCAAACATTTATTATCCGATCGTATGGAAATTAAAATAGGTTGTAAATAGATAAATAAATATTGAGAAACACTATATTGGAGCTGTATAAGGTGTGAAAAATATCAGATTTGAACCACCACTTGACACCTCAACCTTTGCCACCTCAAGCTTCCACCTCAACCTTTCTTCATTTCTATCCTTGAACACGACCATAAACCATTTTCTGAGCTATTTCACATCCAAAACCTTCATATGGAAATTTAGAATTTGCTCTGAAGTAATTCCAAGTAAAGAAAAAAAAGGTGAATGATGCAAAAGGAAGTAGGGAGGAGCAAGTATGAACTTAAAACTGTGCATAGATAAGTTTAACACATGTTTTTTATTTAAGTTCTTGAATTTTTTAGGATTTATCATTTTTAAAGATTCTATTATTGTTTATTATCATTTTAGGATGTTATTTGTGGTCTTATAATTCACAAAAGAAGTATTGTTAATTGTAAAATCACAATAAAAATCACTAGGGACATAAACTATATACTTGCTGAATTTTGATATTAAAGCTTTATATATGTATAATAACTTGATTAAAACCTATTTATTTCACCATATACGTGTGTATATATGAGTCTAGGTGATGTATGTAAGTTTAGAGAGGTTACAAATTAAAATATAGTGTGATAATTAAAGGGATGCTCAAAACTGTCTTCTTTAAATTTCAGATTCTGTCCTATGTGAATGGGGCTGGTTTTACAACAATAAATCCATTATTTTTGGCAGTAATTTGACTTGGTTGTCTCCTTATATATGTTATCTAAGTATGGTGAAAATTTTGGGGTGATTGGATATACTTAAGGGTGCCAAAACTATTAATGTCATGGAGTGTGCAAAAATGTCACAGTAGGAAAACAATCTATTTTAGTATGTCGTGAAGAGAGCTGAACTTGGGAAGCTATATCCATGATTTTTAGCAATTATATGATATGGTTACATTTATATATATGTTATCTAAGTGTGGTAAAAATTTGGGAGTGATTGGATATGCTTAGGGATGTCAAAATTATCATGAAACTAAATTGGACAACAAGTAAATATGAAAATGTGAATCTGTCCCATTTGATAACTTAGTATATTTCAACCTAGACATGTTACTATTGAGTGTTAACAATTAGGTACATGATATTAGAGTTATAATATTTCAATTATATGATGTTTACATGTATCTAAGATGAGAAATTAAGGTATTGGAGGGACTAGATTGTGTTCTAGTTTGTAAAAGCTTGATTGTTACCTAGATGGCTTGGTGTTTAAGGTCTTAGTATGATATTTTATGCTTTCAACTTGCCAAATTGGGAATGGTGCTTGATGTTGGGTAATATTACAGGCTATTTTACATCTAAAATTGGAGAGGAATAATAAATAAATCTAGACTAAGCCACCAACTAAGTGAAAGGTAAGTAAAGATCCATTTGCAACTACAATGCATGAACATAGTATGTCTTGAAGCATTTATGCCTAATGTGTTGATGATATTAAATTTGACTAAGAGTCTTATGATTCTTGAAACATGTTGAGAGCAAGATGACTTGCATTTCATATTGAACATACCATTCATGAGCATTTACATGTGCATGCATGACATATGAGTATAGTGGAGGTTCTTGCATGCACGATATGATTTGAGATATGGTTTTCAAAAAGAAAATATTTTGGTTGGCCACTACTAGTGTACCGAGGCATGTGAGGCGTGCTTATATGATATTTTGGAGTGCCACAAGTGTTACTTTTCGGAGGATCACAGGGGTTGACAGGGGGTGTGCCTTTGGTGGTCACGAGAGGGTGGACCACTTGACTGTGCTCTTATTGACTCCGTCAGTGGAAAGACTTCTGGAGGATCATAGGGGAAGACAAGGGGTGAAACTTTTGTGATCCTAGAAGATGGCCTTTGGACTGAGTCAATTTGTTTATGGCCATGTGATTATTGATATTGTTCAGAGCTCTATCCGGTGTATAGTAGTTGGGCCAAGGGCCCAATAAATGAAGTGATTTTTAATAAAAACTCTTTGATTTATGAGTACTCAATTTGACACATTTATAACATCATATCTTAGAGTTGAGTTGAATGAGATTTTATATCATACTCTTGTTATGCATGATTTCTACTTATTGAGCGTTATCTCATGTAGTTCATGCATTGTAGGTGAACATGGTGAGACTTGAAACCTCTGGTTTACTGGCTGGAAGTGGAGCTCCTACAGGCTTTCAAAGATCAATGTACTTGAATGATGACTTGTTGGGCTATTTTGTGGGTTGTGTTTTTGATTTTACAGTTATTGTATTATATTAGTAACTTTATCCTGTATATCACTTTCAAAACTCGTTTGTGATAGAGAGTTTGGGTTTGTGATGGTTTTGATAGACGTGGTTAATGTTTAATAACTACCTATGTATATACAGTGTTACAGGATATAAAAGTACTTTACTTTTATCAATATTTTGTTGAATTGAGTAGAACAAAAAAAGTTATACACATGCATACGTGCACAAATTATGTTGCACAAGTTGTATATATATATATATATATATATATATTTATACATATTGTTAGGAGGTTGTGACATTCAATTAGTGGGTACTCCTCCAATTTGATGCTGCCTATACCAACAATTTCTAGAATTATTTAGTATCGCCTCATTTTATGCTTGGATCTGTTGACGAGACCTTGGATTTGCATGTGCAATAACCATGTTGTTATCACAATACTTCAATACTTGGATCAACAATGGTGTAAACTACATCTAACGTTTAGATGAAGTTTAACATCTAAACAGTCTGATGCATTCAACCTTGGTGGTGGAACCTATGGTTTTCTCAAGCTTGGAACTTTTCTAGCTAGCTACCCCATCGTATAGGGTGAACATAAATCTAGATTCATACTTCAATTTATCTACATTGGACTAAAAGCTAGGGTATTTCAGTTTCAGTTCTCCATAACCGTACTCCAAGAAGACATCTTTGGTGTTTCGTAAGTAGTTAAAGATTATCTTTACAGCTTTCAATGTTTTTCACACGGAATAAACTGATATCTACTCATGACACTCAGAGCATTTATAAAATCAAATCTGGTACATTAATTTACATATATTATGCTTTCTACAATAGATGTATAAAATATATGAGTCATTATTTTATTTTTTTCTAGAAGTCTTTGGAACATAGACTTCGAAAGAGAAAGCCTATAACTCATAGGCAAGAATATCTTCTTAGATTCCTCCATGCTAAGTACTTTCAGCATCTATATACTTTAAATTTGGGATAGTCCGAGCATCCTCCTGGATTAAATAGATCTTAATCCCCAATCCCTAGGATGATTCCCCACATCCCTTATGGAGACTTTAGCGGACAAAAAGTCTCCATTGACAGTAACATTCTATATCATCACTGTGAGTAGAATATCATCAACATAAAATACAACAAATATCACTGCACTCCTATTAGCCTTCTTGTACACTATTAGTCCATCTGTATTCCTAAAGGAAATCAAACTTTGTAATTTCCTTGGCAAATCAGATGTTCCAACTTCTAGAAGATTGTTTGAGTCCCAAAATAAGACTCTAAAGCTTGCGAACCTTTTGCTCACTTTATTTGGATATGAAGGTCTTAAGTTACTTTATATAGATCTTTTCTACAATATCCCTATTGAGAAGATGGACCTCATATGCATTTGCCATATCCCACAGTCACAATACGCAAATATGGCCAACAAAATTGAAATGTATTTTAGCATCATATTTGATAAAAGGTTTCCTCAATAGTCAACATTTTGACCTTGAGCGTAACCTTTCCTACCAGTCATGCCTTATAGGTCACCATCTTTCCATGTTCACTAATTTTATATTTGTAGACCAATTGCAGTAGATGGAAACCATTTTTTCTAGTGAATACCTTATTGGAGTACATGGAGTTCGTTTTGGATTGCATGGCCTTTTTCTATCTTCCTGAATTGATGTCATACATCACTACTCCTTAATTTCTTGGATCAATATCTAAAGAAGATCCTCTTTGTTGCTCTCTTACAAGTGGCTTGCACCTCATAAGTGGCCTCGAGACCCTTTTTTGGATCTCTTTTGGAGGTTGTTTACTAGAAGTTAGTAATTTATTCATGCACCATAGCTACTTTTGGGACAAACTATAGTTCTCGAACTTATTCAAGCTCTACATTTCTACCTTTTCTATCTAATAGAATCTTCTTCTCATTAAGAAGGTGACATTCCTAGAAACAAAGTTCTTTGCTCCTTATTAAGCAGGCGACCCTATACGATTAGGTATTTAATCAAGGGAGCCTTGTCACACCATATCTCATACGATGTTTTGGGCTTCGACTCAGGTGAATTTCTTACCTAATAAGAATGTCGTTTATTCTTAGAATGAAGGAGGAAGTTTAGTGAAACTTATCATGGATTCACTTAGAAAGAATCCAAATTTTCACTAGATAATCAAGAACTCACCACCTTAGTATTCTCTTCCTCGATTACATTGAACGATTTAATACTATGGATCACTCAATTCACTATTTCATGTCCAAATCTTTGAACCTTTTAAAGAGCTTCAGACTCATATCTTAGAAGGTACATATACCCAGAACATAGAATAATGAAGTAAGAATAGTTCACTCATGTACTAACACTTAGTGGACTGCATACATCCAGTTGGATCAAATATGAAGGAGTGGTTTGCTCCATTTATCCCTCATATCATGATTTAGTCATCTTAGTCTTGAGATAAAATTCACAAAGTGGCATTTTTTGCAAGTCCGAGTGGTCAAGCAAATGTGCCATCTAGTGAACTATTTCCTTAGTGTCATGACCTAAATTAGGATACCATAAGTATGCATTATTTTTACTATCTAAGTTTAATGTTACTCAATTGAATACGTAGCATGGAATTTAGGGTTGTATAAATCATTTATCAATGTACTAAAAGTCAAATAATTAATGCTACCCTAATTCCATTTAGAGCTAAGTGGACTGTTCCTATAGCTAATGAAGCAACATTTGCTCCATTTCCAAGCTCAAGGATCATTATTTTCCTCTACAAACACTTTGCACAGATGAATTCCTATCCGATATCAAATACTCAAGAAGAATTGCTAACCTTAATGGTTGATTTCAACAAAGTAGAAAACTAAATTAGAACCCTTTCTAACTTAATCAAACAAGTCAATACTTGTACTTCCTCTTTATATATCCCAGCTTTGTCGTAGTAGTGGCAGACACCTATCTTATCCGGACTTGGTCCTTCTATAACAATTGTAATAGGCTTTTCCACAACACTTGTCGAATATGCGTTTACAACCCTTGTAAGAGATGTTTCCTCAATTTTGTAGGAATTGTTTCTATAACCCCTCGTAGAAGTTTCCTCTAGCACAATTATGATCTTTTTGAATTTGATAATTGTTCTCATACTTTGAAAATAATCTGGATAGATTGTGCCAACAACTTTATTTATGTGTCTAGATTAATTTAAGTGGAACTAATAGCGATAATAATTATCCTAAGCGATGTAGGAAATTAAGTATTTATTCAATTAATATCCATTTATGATGTAGTCTTTAATCATAAACGTGTCCCTCTATTTTATTCGAATTCCATCACCCTCATCATGGAACTTTGGGAAATCTAATTTCCTAGTGGACTTGAAGTCCAATTGACTTTGTCATACACCCCAATGCTATGAGCCCATTTGACAAACACAAAAGATAGACAACGCATTGTTAATTGCATCTCTATCCAACCTTTAAACTATTTTGCCTCACCTTTTCTTTTTACCCTAATGCTATTAGCCTATATGGTACATAATGTCAAGTGAGACCTATCAATATCTATGTGAATAAAATGCCTAAATATCCCATGACTCGTGGCCAAAATTTAGAGCCCCATCCTACAGGCATCACAATGCTTAGTAATGATCACAACTCACCTCACTTCTCACATCCGATGACTCATGGCCAATGGACTAAGCTCAACAGCGTATCACATGTCACTACTTATGATAACTTGATATAAAAATGTAAAGGTTTTAAAACTTGAAACAATTTCAATTGAGGAAAATACATGGGTTTGTTTGTCATGCAAGGTCTCAACTTCTGATTTTGTTTAATGTTATCTATCCTAGTTATTGCAAGCAAAGTGAAACATCATATGGTATATATTAAACAAACACAATATGCAACATATATATAGTAAATATAAGAGATGATCATGGGCCTTTAATACTATGCAATCCACTGCCAAAGTGGATCAAGGTCAATCTAAGGATGATAATTAAAATGAAAACATATCCTATATATTACATAAATGTATCTCATACATTCATCGACCTTCAATCCTCACTTTTCTTCATCTTCTTTCCATCTTTTTGTTAAGTCCGCCAACTTATAAAAAGATTAAGTGCTCACCATCTAATTCTACTTGCATTACATTTGATAAAACTATAAAAAATCTTGAAACAATTCCAAGGGCAGGTACATGGCAGAGAGATAAAAGTACATCTATGATAAAAACCATAGAAAGGCGAGACTCACAGGCCTCATTTTAATAAAAATCCAAAATAACGAAACATGTATAAAATTAAACCAATCACATTGGCCTAAAATCCATGATCATCCATTTAACATGCTAAACATAAATCATCACATGAAAATGAAAGCATATAAATATAGCAATTATGTTACATGCATTTTTTTTCAAATTTGAGATAAAAATTCTCGATTTTTCAGGAAAAACAATTTTTCATAAATTAATTACTAATTTTAATTTTGAAAAACCTATTTCGTGCAATGTTTTCTTGTCAAAACGACACTGGCATAAGCCTAAGACTTTTGCCCATTTTCTTCATTAAAATCAAGAACTCTTGATTTCTTAATGATATCAAGAGCTCTTGAAAAAACTTAATCAAGAAATAATTTTTAATTTTTCTTAATCAATAATTCAGCTTTGTTGATTTATTATTACCAACAATTCAATAATTTCAAGATTTCACAAATCTTGAAGTTCTTGAATCAAGAGTTTACAAAAAAATTAAAGTCTTGAATCCAAAAATCAGATTTTTGGGTGTAAAACTTGAAATCTTGAACTCAAGAATCACATTCTTGAATCAAGAAATCAATACTTGTAGCAATTCATTTTGTTTAGATCTTATTTTATATTTTAATAATTAGATAAAAATCATCTCATAATAATTACATAATTAGATAAAACGAGGAAAGTAATTGCAAGCATTGGGCACCAACCTGACTAGGGCCACGGTGCCAAAGACTGGCACCACGGCTTGAAATGTGGTGTCAGACAACAGATCTATTGGCACTATAGTGGCAGTCCTACTGCCTCGCCAGCACCAGTGCCTGCTGGGCTTTGTACATACGACTTTTTCACAACTTTTCACTTTTCAACCAATTAAATAATAAACAACTGATCTCAAATAAAAAGTTAATTAATTCAAAATCAGTTGCAAATATAAATATTCAACTTATATATAAATCAAATAAATAGAATCCAGAAGGTATTACAAATACGTGAACATTGGCTTCGATTCTGCTATTATGTTTGCGTGATCCCGAAAAATGTTAACGCAATCGAATTTAAAAAATCCTTCATAACACGTAATAAAACTACTTATATATAAATACAAATTTTGCAACCCATTCGCGATTACTCGGTTCTATGTTTCCTATTAACTAGTTGTAGGAAAGTTTAAAAAACTTTACCTTTCTTGCACTTTGACTGAAGATCATGCAAGTAATGATCCAAATCATTATCTCTCCACAAATGCTTCACAAAGCTTTGATTCCATATCTCTTATATTGGAAAGACTCACTTAGAGTCCCAAGTATTACCCCCTTGAAGTGTCCCACTCATAGTCGTTCCCATGCTAGTATGATTTCAACTGGAAAATTTTAACATAAGAGAGTGTCTAAAGATTTGGAACAAGAACAATCATATTATTTTAGGTGTTTTTTTTTATTCAATACATGTAACTAAGAATCAAAACAATATAAAAGTAGGGAAGAAGTGTAATGCCAATTCTCAATTCTCTCCTATATAGCCAATAATAAGCATTTTGCATGAATTTGCATCTAATCAATGTGCATTATTGAATTATGGCTTACAAATAGCATGATTGCACGAACATGAATAATTGTTATTATATGCTTCAGTTATGATTTAACATGCATTAGTACATGAAATATGAGATCAAACTTTCATTTCTTAATTTAACATATTCCTTAAGTGCCCTTTTTGCAGTGAAAGGTATCTCGGTTAAGGAAGATTGATGTGTTGAATGGCTATGAAATGAATTATTTGTATTGCTCCATACTAGTTATATGCTAAAGTGATTAATTGTCTAAATATTTACTTGAAATATGTTACATTGGTTAAGAACTAAAAGTATGCACAATGGTGCAATTTGATTGGTTGGTTGACTAGGTTGCATAAAACCATTCTAAACCGCATTGCACTTGATTATAACACCAAAGCATCAATTTTTGTCATCTCCTTAGCCCATGAACGTGGCTTTTGGCATGAGAAGACACCAAGCATGATGCAACCAATCATCACCCTCCACTTACCTCTCTTTGAAAGGTCAAAGAAATCATTTTCATCCATATTTCTTGTGGAAGCACCTCAAAAACGACCAGCCCTTATTCTCCTAAGTTTCTCCCAAATTTCTACACTCTCATACTCACAAAAGTTGAATTCAATCCATAGGAATCCATAGAACACAAGCTAGAACAAGTTTCCATCCTTTTAAGCTTGAAAACCGTTGATTTTGAAGCTTAAATCCAACTTAATCAAGGTATATTCTTTTTCAATGTTTCTTATGATGAATTTGTAGTATCTTGGATGGTTACATGTTTTAGTATGCTTTTGTAGGATTGAAAACTTAAGTAAGTTACACTTGAAGCCAAAACCAAGCTAGTTAAGCTAATTTTTAGCAAAATTGATAGTCTTGTGAAATTGTTTAATTTACTTGTTTCTATTGATTTTGTAATGCTTATATGGTGTTTGGAAGTTTCTTTGAATGATTGAAAACAATAGCAATTAGTTTTCTTAATTGAAGGTTAGAATCAATTTAAGTTAGAATCAAGTTTACGTCATTTTAATTCGGATTGTGTTCATGTTTTAGGGGCTGCCCTAATAATCATATTTGAATTATTAGTTATTTAATGGCTGCCCTAATGTTTAATATTTTGAATTAGTAGTAAAATATGGAGTATGCATTGTTTTTAAGGTTATGTAATTGATATGTAATTCTTTACAAAAGATTGAAAAGTATATATAAACTTTAACTAGAATAGACTAAATGATTTATAAAAAGGATATTAAATGGTACATGATTTGATTATGTTAGGCCTTTAACACATCCTATCTTCCAAAGAGATTGGCCTTTTCACCTAGCACAAAGTGGACTTGAGGTAAGTTGAAGCTTTCATTTGGTGTATCACAAGAATCATATAATGTTTGTTCATGTTTTAATGTGATTGTTGTTGTTTGTCAAATGATGTAATGTTTGATGCATTTATGGTTTATGAAGCGTGACACTATTAAGAATATAATGAGGTTTTTGAAAAGGAAGTATGGTACTTGATTGATGGTCGGGTAGACGAGGGACGCGGGAGGGACCGGCGGACCCAACAAATGGTGGCAAATACTTGAGGTTGAAAAACCGGTATAGGAAAGCCACAATGAATGAGATAGAATACGGCTAATACCTGAGGTTGAAAGACCAAGTATGGAAACCCCGTATTAGTTCTCTTATTGGCCAATCATTATGAACAGGTTCCGAAAACTATGGTCTATCACTATTAGTTAGGTACCACACTTCAAGGGCCCTAAAGAATGATTTATGAATGAAAATTATTAAATAGAATATTGCATTTAATGATTTATGAGATGTGCATATATGTTATTTGTTATTACATCAGTTTCACCTTACTGAGCCTTTAGCTCATTAGATTCATGTGATGCAGGTGGAAATGTACAGGTTTAGAGGTTGACTAAGTCTCTAGAGCGGCCGGACAGAGATTTGTTCATATGCCATGCTTCGACATGTTTTGTAGTTTATTTTGAAAACTCTGTTTTGTTTTTAAATAAGCCGCTCTGTTATGGTTTTGTAAACAGATGTACTCAGTTTTGATATATGTATATGGTGTGTTAAAAATGATTCAAGTTCTTTCTCTTATAGCTAAGAATGGGAACTTTTATTAAAAACCATAACTCTAGTAAAGATGAAAAATTAACATTTCTTGACTTAACTGTATCAGTTTGTTTAGGCTCTGCAGTTAGGTTAAGGGGTGTTACAAGAAGGGTGGATTTTTGGAGGAAAAGATAGGCCAATTTTTTTTGTAGATATCATATAAGAATAGTTCGTCCCTAATGCAATTAAGATTTGGATCCCTATCCAACTCTTAACGGGCTTTCTACAAGTCCACACCTAAAAGGTGCTACAACTTTAAGGTTGCAAACCTAAGTGCAGGTTGTGTCAAATAATAAATTTTTCGTGAGTTCGAGGTCGATCCACAGGGAAGTTGTCTGAAGAATTCAGGATTATATTTCTAAAAAAAATAAAGACGGGCTTTATGTGATTTGGAATATATAAAAAAAATAATGTATATTATAACTAAACAAAAAACCAAAGTAATAAAAATACTGAGGATTAGGGATCCGCTCTTGAGTTTTAGATAGATGAACAATTATTTATTCTCTTTACCTCTTTTAATTGCCATATTGGAATCCATATATAATGAAGGTTCCAATAGGAAGATGTTACCAAATAACTTATGCAATAAAAAAATCATGATATTGTCTTACTATTTGCAAATTATCTCTTAACGCCAATACTTATTTATGGGATCAAGTATTTATGCACATTTTTGTCTACAATAAATCAAGGTTTCACATTAGCAGTTGGTGTAGTAAAACCAAACGTCTAGCTAAATGAACCCAAATATTTTTTGTGCCACTAGTAATACATAAATTAAGAATCACTACAAAATAAGTGGGGTTTAGATCAAAAATTCAAACAATAATAGAACACACTTAAACATTTTCTACCCTTATAACCGTTCCTCTTTCTCCATCAAGAGGTTCACCCTTTTTCTTTAGCAAAACAAAATTTAGAAAGACATAATAAAAATAGGAAAGACTAAAACATTTCTATTACTATTAAAAAATACTTACACTACTATTAGAAAATTTATATTACTAGTAGATAACTTATCCTAAAGAAACCCTCTACCCCCCTCTTACAAGATTAATATATGGCCTATTTATAGTGTTTGACGTATGCTAGAGACCAAACATATAATGGAGGAGTTAAATAATCAAGTGGTAATGCTAGTTGTCAAGAGTTGGTAAGTTGTTACACCAAATCCTCTAAATTTTGAACTGCCTAATTAAATTGTATTTTTCGAATGGATACAACTAGATTTTGATGATGGGTAAATAATAAAAGTTGTAGATATTTGTTTGCTGGTACATTTTCAATATCATTTGTCAAATTTGTCTATCGGATGAGATAGATATGGTCAAATTACCGAATCATATTTAAGAGTCGTTCTTCAATATCAGCAGGACGTTACAGCATGTTTATTGACAACTTTGACATATGTTCTCACCATCTTGTCTTCAGCAAACTTGTTTACTACCTCTTTTGTATAACATATCCAAAATTCAGCCCAAAAGCAAAGAGATATGACCCAAGTGGTAAAATAGTTCTAATGATAATTTCAAAGTGAAAATAATTTATAATTCCTAATTAATTATATAATTTTAAATATTCATCAAAAGTTCTAGACACAATTAATTAATTAAGTCCAATTTATATGATCCAATCAACTAAATTAATTCTTTCAATAAACTAAATACTCCTACTTTAATTAATTGATCCAATCAATTAATTTTTTATTCCAACTTGGTCTACCTATTCAATTAGGTTAATTAATTAACCTAATTAATTAATCAAATTAATTAGCACTTGAATTAATTAAGTCCTATTTTAATTAATCACATTAATTATATTAATCTAACCATTGGACCATTTTCTTAGGCAAGAAAGGGACTTGTCCGAGTTTGTGTGTGACCCCTTAAGTTCACTCATAAGCTAGTAGCACGTTCACAACTCTTATGGATTTATTGAATCATTAAAATTGTTTTGATTAGTTGATTCAATAAATTAATTCTCTCAGAATTAACCAATTAATTCCCAAAACCTCACAAATCATGGTTAGCGTCTAGAAAAAAAATATCATGAAGACCTAGATATAGGTGAAAAGAAAAATCTTTTCAATTAAGAATACCATGCAAATATGATCTTCTATCAACTAATCTCCCGATTAAGCCTTGGACGTGGATTGTTAGTTGAAACCCAAATAGCTTAATTTTATATATCAATTCCTAATTTCAAGACTTCATGATGGAATTAGAAAACCCTTTTTCTAATGTCTATCCAACCTTGGCTAAGGACTTCAAAGTCAAGAACTCTGAAAAACATAGGAGATTCACCTATTGTATTAGATATGTGATGGATCTTTTGTAGGCCATTCATAAACCTCCATACATGAAGATGATGCATCCAAAATATCCCCTTTATGATTGTCCTAGAATCAGGAAATAAAGCAAAGTACATCATGTCGTGCACAAGGTTACAATGGTGGCTTAAGTTAATAGACTAATTCATGCACTATTATAACAAAGGAAATTTCCATTCGACAATTAATACTTCCTTCGAAATTTCCAAGCTAGGTAGTTTAGTATACTTGTTCCCTAACAAGCACTTGCATACATGCACTATTGTCACAACACTACGCACCTCTTTGTGAGCACGCATCATATTCAAAAGTCAATATCCCTTTTCAAGAAGCCCTCGACTTGTAATGTTTTTAAGGTCATGGGCATAAAGGCATATTCTGCGATCATTATCCTATGCACGACCACGATCCATAGCCATATGTGATATATGGAATTCATCTAATTCTAATATATTCAATTTAAGATGAGGATTGCTACTAATTGCTATTAATATAAAAAACATTATTTCTACATGAGTATAAAGATGGTCAATCCAATTATTTCGCCAACACTTTTCTAATACTCTTATGTGCTGATTGTTGGTATATTGGGCTACTGCTCTTGTGCAGGTCTCTCTAGGCATCTTTTATTAATTCTAGTAAAGCCTCCTATGTGATTTGCAGTAAAGGTGCTTCAGTTGGTGCTCCTTATTATGGTAGTGGATCAAGTTGGTGAGGAAGCTATTGCAGTTGCTGGTCCACTCTATTGTCGCTATGCCTCTTCTATTGAGGGGCTTGAACGTTGGCTCCGTATGCTCTAGATCTTGTTTGCATTCTCAATGGCAAGGTAATGTTCCCACAAACGATGCTAAAATGATGTATATCCTTTAGTTTACGAGGATTGACTCCTTCAACCAGCTGATAAACCATAAAGGGCGCCAAAGTTTTTCATATGATAACCCTCTGATGGTCAAATAATAATCAAAGCTTAAGAAAATCAATATAAAATTGAAAGCTGTAAAGTAATAATTAAATTCCACCTCCCTCAAAATGAATGAAATAAGAGGTATTTATAGATGTTAGAATAAAGGTTATATACCCATGTGGAATAGTGCATGCACTAGTAGGCCTTAGACTTGGGCTTATTTGACTAGGCTTACTTGTGCCATTAGGTCAAACATATATTAGATCTATTTATGTAGTTGGGTTTAGCCAATTATTGAGTCCATAAAAAGATATGTTGTTTTGTATTATACTAGGAAATGGAACTAAATAATGCTAAATTATAAAATTAAATCTTGTATGTACTTTATCCTTAGTGCTATTTCATTGAAAATGAATAAAGTAATTTCATATTATATATTTGCCATTAAATCTCACAAAACTAATAGGCATTTTGGGTAGTTGTTTAGAAAAAAATCAAATCGAGTGTGAATATCAATTTGTAAGGTGTAGATATGATTTCATTATTTAAATTATTTATTTGTGTGTATACTATATATATAATACAAATTTTTACTGAGAAGGTCTTCACACAATCACACACTCTCAAACTCCCAATCAATATTCTAATAAAATATAAGTTTGTTTATAAATCATAGTACAAGATCCTCTCAACTCTGATATCGCCAATAATTGTACCAAAACCAACACGTCAAATAGTTGATTAGGTTCTTTAGTTTACATTTTTGGATGTATTTGATGTATCATCAAATATTAATGCATCAATATTTAATTATGCAATATACTTTCCTAAAATTAAGATTTAGAGGATGATTGTTATGCAAGAATGAAATCAACTAAGAAAGCAATGACTTTAGGAATGAAATAAAGATGGGAATGGAATAATATTAGTATAGCAAATCAGATGGGCCAAATAGTTGTCTAGGCCTATTAATGAGCTAGGTCTAATAGTATATAATTATCTAAGTCCAATTGAATAAATAGGCCTAGTCCCATGAGTCTAGATGCAAGGCCTATTAAAACATGTACCCCACCACATGGGATCATAACTATTATTTGGAAACCTATAAACACCACCAATCTTCTCATTTTCAGGTACGTTGAATTCATTTGCATTATCATAACTTTCAGTCCTATTTTGGCATTCCTAAACTCTGTTTCTGACTTAATTATCTATCGTTGGGAAAACCCCAGCCTCCCCTTACCATTTGTTCATGTCGCATATAGGATTCAATTGCTTGATCATCTGTTTGGAGGAGTCAATCCTCATTAACTAAGGATATACTACTCAATCCTCATCAACTAAGGAGACACCACATTATTTTGGTATCGTATGTGGGAACCCTACTTCAACATTGAGGATGCAAACAAGACAGAGCATGAGAAGTTAGCGAACAAGATGATCCTTAGGAGAAAAGACATAATAATAACAGAGTCAATTATCTACTATCGGAGTTGCCTCGTTGACATGACTAATAGCCTTATTTGGATGAGGCATCCTCTAGCGCTAGTATACTATAAATCACCTAGAAAGCTTTACTAACCTTAATTGAAGACGCTTTAGTAAGAGTCGCTGTGAGATCTATGGCCTAATTTGCTAAAAGTTGTATAGAAGTGAGCCCACTCAATCCTCTTGCTAAAATAGAAACTCAACCCCGGCTCTTAAGAGAATTGAGCTGAGGCAAGAAGGATCAAGAAAAAGAGGATTTAGAGAGGAGTTCAGCAGCCGAGTCTCCCTACTTGAAGATAATATTAGGCAAATGATGGGAGATAGAGAGATACCTCATATGAGGCAACACCCATTATCTCATGACTCGAGAGGACATTTATTGGAAAACTTGTATCTTACGGTAGCACCATCAAGTCACGACCTTTTCACTTTAGGCATCTTGGCATAATCCCTTCTTCTAATAGCTTCTAACCTCTTGAAATATAATAGAACAAGGGACCTACATGAGCACTTAGAAAAATTTTACACTAAAGCTAACTTGTACGACCTAAGGAATGCTCATATTATAAGATTTTCCATATAATACTATCCAAACATGTTTTGTCCTAGTCCATCTAATTGTCTAATGATACTATTACCAGCCTTGAGCAGCTCATGCAACATTTCTTACATCATCTCTCAATCAACAAAAGATATCTTAAGACCGTATTTTACTTGTTTGTTATCTCTCAAAGGGATGGAGAACTACTTAGGGACTATATCCAGTAGTTCATTGAGGTCGTTCACAAGGTGCCTCACATGAATCATGAATTGTTCATAAAGGGAGATTTAAGATACATATTGTGGGAAAGCCACCTTATACTTTAGAAAAGTTGTTAGTTAGAGAGGAAAATATATCCACATTGAGGAGACAAATAATATAGGTACCAGTGGAAAGAGAAAGCACATAGAGGAGTAGAAGGTTGAAAGGAGGATGAAGGAGGAACGAAGACACGGGCCTTTCTCTAGCTGTTCATGCTATATTTTCCTTAATGCAAGGATAGCTGAAGTTTTGGTGGTAGGTGAGTAGCAAGGTTTGCTTTAGCTACCTAAAAAGTTGAGAGAAGATCCCAAGCATATTAAACTGAATATGTACCATTGATATCACCAAAATTGAGGGCACACTACTCAAGAATGCATTCAACTTAAAAATAAGATAGAAAAGCTCATAAAGAGGGGCTTCTTAAAGGAGTTTGTGGACCAAGATCCCATTACTCCTCATAAATACCTGCATCAATAAAATGATCCCCAAGCATGAGATTATCACGAGGATAGTTGAGCAAAAGCCTTAAGAGAAACCTCAACATCAACAACCTAGCTCCCAACTGCAGGAGTGACAGGCATTATCACAAGAGGACCTCAAGTGGAGATTCGCTCAATACCCGATATGCACTACTCTGAGTGATGGAAGGAGTGCAATCACAAAATAAGATCTTGCCTAAGCATATATTCCACCTCTAGGAGTAGAGAAAGAAATTAAATTTAGCCATCGGGACATTGATTCAATGAGAGAGCCAAGCAATGATGCGATAGTGATCTCAATTACACTATCCAACTTTTTGATCAAGAAAGTTTTGATGGGTAGTAGAAGCTCGACTGATATTAATAAGGTGAACAAACCTCTTACTAGATTCATTGGAAGTGTAGTTGAAGCCATGGGAGAAATCACTCTCCCTCTGTCCTTAGGATTACAACCCAAAAAGGTCCACCAAGCTAGTCAAGTTCTTGGTGGTGAAGGTTCCATCAGCATACAATATGATATTAGGAAGATCGAGCCTCAATCTCTTCCAAGTTGTGGCCTCTATGTATCATATGAAGCTCAAATTTCCTACCCCCAAGAGGATTGGAGAAGAAGTAAGTTACCATAAAGCTATGAGAGAATGCCATGCTAACACGTTGAGAAAGCCTAAGGAGGTCCAAGCGTCACTCGCCATCCTAGAGATGAACCTCAGTAAAAGAAAAACAAAGATCCTCTAAGATAGCTCTGGTGAAGAAGAAAATTCCCCAATTGGAAAATGGGAAAGTAGAAAGAAGAGGGCAAAAAAATTGAAAGATTGAGGAAATGAGGCCCTTCCATTGGCTAGAGGTCGGGCTTACATTAAATCCAGTTATCTCGGGAAGTATTTTCTATGTTGTTTCTTATATATTGTCTATTTTCCCTAAGATGTTATTTATTTTTATATATTCATATTCCATTTCATAATGTAAACCCTTTTTCGAGTCAACAATAAAATTAATATTCTAGCATAAACTTGAATTGCCCTACTCGAACTTGCAGATCTAACACTCAATATAACAAAATACGCCATCGCGAATCTCAAAAGTTAGATGAAGTTTTCTCAAGGCCACAGAACATAAGTGACGCCAGAGCCCCCCAAAATCTACTTCCTCTTGAAATTCAAGACATAAAACTTGTCTTGGGGATCATAGTACTTACCTATAATTAGTTGTCTAAAATAACTTCGTCTAGCTCAAACAATCCCCTATGAGGTATAAAAACACAGCATTAATTTTCATCCCTACATGCAGGAACATAATTGCAAAAAATAAAACAACTAAAAAATAATAACACAAAGCAGTAAAATGTCTTTAGCGGCAAACACAATGTTTCTAGCTTAGCATACAACTGAATAAAAGAAAGCAAACCAACACAAGTCTGAAGCTCAAAGCAACTGGGGACTGACTTAAAAGACTAGGGCATGCAACAACATAAAGTCTCAAAGTCTTTTTTATAGGTCTCGAACCTCCTCAATAATTCATTCCATAGGGCTACATTATAAGCAGACATGCGTACTAAGTAGGTTAGTCGCCTCCCCTGTCTCTGGAGAAAGAGGGGCCAAAAAAACACAATGCTCCCAGTGATGAAGTAATTTATTCACAACCAAGAAAGAGATAGATGATCCTAAGGATCACCAACTTTTTCCCAAAAAGCGAAAATCCTTACAGAGTTAGGGAAAAAATCAAAGCAATAGCTAGTAAGCACCAAAAATATCTGACCTCACAAAAAGAACACTCACGCTTACAAAATAACGTATGGGGGTTAGAAACAAGGTGAAGAGCTACCAGGCGAGGCCAAGTTACGTCGCCCAGGTAGAGAAATATGCAGGGAGAGGCCATGTTGTTAGAGTAGTGCCCAATGTGCTAATTAGATTAGACATCTTTTATACTCTTATATTTGTAAAAATAATCCCTTTCAAATCATATTAATAAAATATGAAAATTTCTTTATCTTTAATTACATATATTAAATAGATAAAGTCCCTACACTAAACTTAGCTATAGGGCATTGTCACGTATTTGATGGTGATCATGGAATATGTCTCTATGGATTTGGTCTTAAATTAGTTATGAGTCAAAGGCTTTTTGAGATGGGACATCGAATAGCCCAATAGACTAATGGATACGATACATGCTCGCATGAGGAAGATATCTCACTCCATGGATATTAGCGTAATGATGCTAGTGCATATAAGCGGGTGCTTGGTAGAGAACAAGTACACTGAACAGACCCACTGGAAATTTTTAATTGGAAATATTATTTGTCAAAATATAAATTTCTATACTACGATAGTACACGATTAGTTCTTGGACTTGAGGCATCATGGTAGCTTTGTGCATATCGTGTTCCATTTTGATGTATCTTCTGATTACCTGGCAATCACAAAAATGGTATATAGGATGTTGCATTAATATGTATGAAGGTTAATGAATGGCCAACAAAGAATTCGTCACTTGTGTGGCAGAATAAGTGAATCTCCTATGTTTTCATAATTCATGATTCAGAAGTTCTTGGCTAAGGAGGGATGAATGATAGATGGGATTTTCTAACGATTCATCACGAGTCATAAAAACTTGAAATAGAATCACAGTTATTGAGCAATTAGGATTTCGACTATTAATCCATACCCTAGACTCAATCGAAAGATTAGATAATGGAAGGACCTTACATGTATGGTACTCGTAACTGAAATAAGTTCACTCGCTAATTCACCTAAGACTATGTAGTCATGATATACTTGCTAGTTGTTTCCCATGGCTTATGAGGCTTTTGAAATTAATGAGTTAATTTCAAGTGGATTACTTAATTGGATCAATTAATCAGAATAATTGTTATTCATAAGTTGCAAATGTTGAAGTCCACTACTAGCTTAGTTGTAAACCGAAAGGGTCACACACAATTTGGAATAGAACATTTCTAACTTGGGAATTGATCCAAGGAGTTGGATCCAATTAATTAATGGAGATTAATTAATTGATGCTTAAATTAATTAAATAAGTTGAATTAATTATTCAATTAAATAATTGAATAATTTATTTAGACCTAATAAGATTAAGAAGCTTAATTATAGTGAAATAATTATTTGATTAGATCAAATTAATTGTGTACACCATAAATTAATTTAATTATTAAATTAATTTACTTAGTTACATAATTGAATTATCTAATTGGGTCTAATTTAATTAGGTGGGCTAAATGGAATTAATTACTTAATTGAATTGGGCTTAGATAATTAATTAAATTAATGATGGGATTTATTTTAAAGTCCAAGTCCAATTCAATGATGCTCGTTAGGAGAGGCCCATGAGGGTTATTTGAAAAAGATGAAAATCCAAGAGTTTGATATTCTTGGAAGTTTCTAAATATCTTTGGAAGATAAAAGAGATAGAGGTGGAAATTTAAGGGAGATTTGGAATCAACCAAAAATATTTCAACCAATAAAAAGGGAGGCCAAAAGTACCAAGAGTGGGACCTAAAATTATTTTCGGCCATTAAGAAATAAATTAGGGAGAAAATTATTTTCTTCTTCCATCTTTTCTACAACCTAGAATTCCATCTCTTGTCTAAGTATTAATTCTTTTATCACAAGTTGATATAAGAATTAATAATCACTATATTCACTCTATTAACTAGGTTAGTAAAATAGTCAAAATTGCTAGCGGAATTTTGATTTCGTGTTCCTACTCAAAGTGTGGACTACTTTGGAGGGTAGACACTTAGATCCTTGTGAACCGAATTCAAAAAAGAGGTCTAGCAATTGATTGTTTCATACCTTACGAAAGTTGGAGTTCTCAAATGTATAATCGAACCTTTTATTTTGTTTTATAACCATTGAAATTTGCAAGATCGTTAATCGCATCGAATTCGGGGTGTTGCTTAATTATTATAGCATGATTTTTTTAAAAAAATTATTTTTTCGATGCATATCCCGGGATCGAGCGAACCTAATCAGATTGCGTAATTTCAATTGGATTGAATTTATGCCTATGAATTTAATTATTAAATTCTAATTGAATTTTTGTATTTCTAATTAGCATAAAATAATTTTGCAATTTATTTAATTGTTAAACAAAATATGTTTAATTGAATTTGATTCAGTTGTTGGAATAAAACATATGGTACGATCACATAACAGCAGCACGTGCACACATGCAACATGAAGGAGGCGTTGGATAACCTTGTCGTGTTGGATGTGAAATTCATTTTTTTTGAATTTTAATTAAACTATTAATTTTAATTTTTTGAAAAATAGGTTATTCATGAAATTCGAGATTTTATCCCAAGTGGTGAGAATACAATTTAAATGGATGGTAAATTTACATGCTTTTATAAATTCATGAGATGTGTTTATAGGCATGTATGAGATGATCATGGAGCCATTTGACCAATGTGATTGGATTATTATGCTTTTGGGCTTTAAAATGGGACCTGCAAGTCTCTTATTCTTTCTTTGTATGTACTTTACATTTTTTAAATCAGAGTAGCATAGTGTGAGGTTTTTTCTTTGTTTTTGGTGGATAAGAAGAAGAACCAAGATGAAGAATTAAGAGAAAACCTATGAATGTATGGGATATATTCATGTAATAAAAATTAGTTTCTATTTCCTTTTTATTACCCTTAGACCGACCTAGATCAATTTTTGGCTCAAATGGATTGCATAGGATTGGCCCATATCATCTAAGTTATGTATGTATTAGATGCATGCATAGGGTTTATTTAATATTTTCAATTGATATGTTTGCCATCTATTGAATGAAGACACTTTAAATAAACTAAGATTAAAAGGTGATGAGGTCTTGATTAAAATAAATAACCCCACGTGAACTAAAATCAAGTAAATGAATTTTTGAAATTCCATTTTTAAGCAAATATGGATAAAATTAGGTTGGACCCAATAATCCATGCCCACCATCAAAATGGACCCAATAATCTATTGACATGACGATGCTACCTTACTTTGTCATTGGCCACGAGTCGTGGAATGACTCTGTAATGGAAAGTTGTGATCTCTACTATGCATGGAGTTGCCCATGGGATGGACTCATCTCTACATTGGTCATGAGTCGTGTAACATTTTGATGCTCCATCTATATGAAAGTTTGATAGGTCTTGTTTGACATTTAGTACCATATAAGCTCATAAAGTTAGGGTATATGGGAATAAGTAAGGTAAAATATCTTGAGGGTTGTATAAAGATACAATCGTTAATAGTTAACTACCTTTCAATACACTTTATGGGCACATAAAATTGGGGCATACAACATATTGATTGAGCCTCAAGTCCACTAGAAAATATTATTTCCTGAATTATCATTAAGGATGATGGAATTCAGATAAAATAGTGGGGGATTTTTATTGCTAAGGACCTTGTTATAAATGAATATGATTTTGAAAGAATGCTAATTTTCTGCCTCGTTTAAATTTTGTAGATTTTCTATAAAATGGTTAAAAATCCACTTACAATAATTCTAGACACTAATAAATTGACTAGACCAACTTTGTCGATTGGCTTTGGAACCTCAAGATTATTTTACAATTTGAGAAGAGATCATACATCCTCGATGTTCCTCCGCCAGCAAGTTCGTTGGTAGATGGGATTGAGAATAAGCTTGCAGAATATCGACTACAAGTTGAGAATGATCTGTATATGATGGCATCGATGTCAAACGAGTTGCGAAGGCAACACGAGGTACATGTGCATGCGCATGATATCTGTGTTCACCATAAAACTCATTCACCTACAAGAGTTGTATGGTGAACAAACTAGGCAGACAATATATTAGATCCCGAAAGAGCTTTTCAGGACCCGTATAATGGAGAGCTCTTCAGTCCATAATCATGGATTGAAGATGATAGGCCTGATAGAAAGACTCGAGTCACTTGGAGTCATTACAGATAACAAACTCTATTTGGATCTCATATTGCAGTCTTTGCCTTATTCGTTTGATACCTTCATTATTAACTTCAATATGCATAAGATGAAAACTAGTCTTGCTGAGCTGGTTAACATATTGAAGGTGGCCGAGTCCACTATGAAGAAGGACAAGTCGATCATGCTTGTTGGATCCTCATCCAGCTAGAAGGTTGCAAAGCCTAAAAGGAAGAAGGGGGGAGAAAAGCATTCCTCAAAGTCCAAAGGCATTAAGGCAACTAGTGGGTCTCAAAGAGTTCCAAAACTGATGATAAATGCCATTACTGTGGCAAACCTAGGCATTGGAAGATGAACTACAAGGAGTACCTTGCAAGCCTAAAGAGTTTAAGTATTTATTTTGTTGAAGTTCACTTATCAGTTAACAATGCTTCTTGGGTATTGGATACCGACTGTGGGTCTCATCTTTACAATGATCTGCAGGTGATGACAAGAAGAAAGAATCTAAGTAAAGGAGAGATGGTCCTGCAGCTGGGGAATGGAGCAAAGGTTGCTGCATTGGCCATAGGAAGTATCAACTTAGCTTTAAAAAATGGAGTAGTTTTAGTTTTGAACAATTATCTGTATGTTCTAGAGATAGTTAAGAATATTATCTCCATTCCTATTTTGGATGAAGAAGGTTTTATTTTTTTAATAAAACATGAAAAATATTTTATTTTTAGAGATTCAATTTTGATTACCTCTCACATATTGATGAATGGTTTATATTCTATTACTCTCCATAACTCCTTTTTTCCACGTTCAAAAAAATAAAAGAAAATTAAATAATCATAGTTTCCAACTCTTATGGTATGGTAGATTAGGTCACATCTCTAAGAAGATCATTCACAAGTTGGCGTAATTGCTCGATCTTTCGAAAGAGTAAGGAATGCCAACATATGAGTCATGTCTCGAGGGAAAGATGATCAATTCACCATTTGTTGTACAAGTGGAGTGAGCCAAAGATCTATTGAATTTGATCCATTCGGATATATGCGGCTATTAAGTGTTAGTGTCCGTGGGAACTATCACTACTTCATAACTTTGACCAGCAATTTTTCTAGGTATAGTTATGTTTACCTTTTAAGGTACAAATCTAAAGCCCTTGAAAAGTTTAAAGAATTCAGATGCGAGGTGGAGAAACATACTAGGCTAAGTATCAAAGCTCTTCGATCAAATCGAGGAGGTGAATACTTGAGCACATAGTTTCTTGATCATCTAAAAGAGAATGAGATTCTCTTACAGTGGACCCCTCCTGCTACTCCTCAACTCTACGAAATTATGGAGCATAGGAATCAAACCCTATTAGACATGGTTCGGTCGATGATGAGTTTCACTAGACTTCCTCTTTCATTGTGGGGCAATGCTCTAGAAATGGCGGCATATATAATAAATAGAGTGCCATCAAAGTCGATATCCAAGACACCATATGAGATGTGGTGTGGAAAATCACCATTTTACAAATAGGGTATGGGGGTATGATATTTATGTGAAGTAGCAAGTGGGAGATAAATTGGATATGAGATCCAATTTATGTAAGTTCGTGGGATATCTAAAGAAATCTATTGGATACTATTTCTACAACTCCTTGGAATAAAAGGTGTTTATTTTGAAGAATGCCACATTCTTAAAGGAGGAGTTTCTATTGGATAGAAATAGTGAAGTCGTGGAACTTGAAGAAATTCAAGAACCACAGAACCTCCCAACAGATATAGTAATGGGCCAACCAGCTGAGGCTGGACCTTCGAACACACAACCTCCTAGGAGATCCGAAAGGTTCTCAAAGGCCCTTAAGAGGTATAGTTTTTTGTTAGAGAACAACGAGGATAATCTCCCATTGGATAGTGATCCAAGGACTTATGGAAAGGCGATTCTGACATCAACTCGGGAAGTTAGCAAGACACCATATAATCCGGGATGGACTCTATGTACTCCAACAAGGTATGGACCTTGATGGACCCACCATGGGGAATAGTTCCTATTGGCTACAAATAGTCTATAAATGGAACATTGTAGTAAATGGAGAGATAGGGACCAACAAAGTATGACTGGTCACGAAAGGTTATACTTAGAAACAAGAAATTGATTATTAGAAAACTTTTTCACCAGTAGCGATGCTTAAATCTATCCTGATATTGCTAGTCATATCAGTGTATTATGATAACAAGACATGACAAATAGATATGAAGACCGCTTTGCTTAATGGAAATATTAAGGAAGAGATCTATATAAGGCAGCTAGTTGGCTTCATATCCAGATGGAGTGAGAAAAAGGTTTGCAAGCTCCAGAGATTCATTTATGGTCTTAAGCATACTTCTAAAGCTGGAACATTCAGTTAGACGAGGCAATCAAATCGTTTGATTTCCACAAGAACTCGGATGAACCTTGTATCTAAAAGAAGGTTAGTAGGAGCACAGTGACATTTGTTATGTTGTATGTTGACGACATCCTACTTATTAAGAATGATGTCGGGATGCTACAGTCAACTAAGACTTGGTTGTCTAACTAGTTCACCATGAAGGATTTGGGAGAAGCATAATTTATTCTGGGAATAAAGATCTATAGAGATAGGCCTAGAAAAATGATCGGACTATCCCAATCTATGTACATAAACAAAATGCTAAAGAGGTTTAGCATGGAGGAATCCAAGTGAGGATTCTTGCCAATAAGTTATGGCATTTCTCTCTCAAGGGCTATGTCTCCTGAGACTCCAAAGGAGAGGGAAAGGATGACCCGCATAACTTATGCATCTGCCAAGCATAATGTATGGTATGCTATGTACGAGGCCTAATGTCGCATATGCTTTGAGTGTCACGAGCAGATATCAGTCCTCAATCTAGATGAGAAATACTGGAAGACTATAAAGATGATTCTCAAGTACTTGAGAAGAACTAAGGATATCTTTCTTGTATACGGCTCTAAAGAACTGAAACTAGAAGGCTATACTGATTATAGTTTTCAGTCTGAGATAAATAACTGAAAGTCCATGTTTGAATATGTATTCACCATAAATAGTAGTGTGGTCAGCTGAAAGAGTTCCAAGCATGAGATAATCGTACCACCGAGGCTGAATACATTACTGCATGTGATACAGCAAAGAAAACTATTTAGATGAGGAACTTCATCCAAGAGTTGGGTGTAGTTCCATCCATTGTTGATCATGTATTGACATACTATGATAATAATGGAACTATTGCACAAGCAAAAGAACAAAGATCTCATCAAAAATCTAAGCACATTATGAGGTGATACCACTAGATTAGAGAGATCATTGATAGGGCGACGTTGTAGTAGATAGAGTTGCTGGGGAAGAAAATATAGCAGACTAACTGACTAAACCCCTAATGCAGAAGGTATTCAACGGACATCTTGAGAAGATAGGCCTAAAGTACATGGGCAATTGACACTAGGAAAAGTGGAAGATTGTTAAAGTAGTGTCCGACATGCCAAATAGATCTGGCATCTTTTATACTCTTGTATTTATAAAAATAATCTTTTTCAAATCATATTAATAAAATAGGAAAATTTATTTATCTTTAATTGCATATACTAATTAGATAAAGTTCCTAGTCCAAACTTAGCTACGAGGCATGGTCATGGTGATCATGGAATATGCCTTTATGACTTTAGTCTTAAATTGGTTCTAAGTCGAGGGCTTTTTGTGATATGGCATCGAATAGTCCAACAGACTCGCGCATACAATGCATTCTTGCATGAGGAGGATCTATCGCTTCATGGACATTAGCGTAGTGATGCTAGTGCATGTATACGGGTGCTTATTAGAGAACAAGTACACTGAAGTTGGAAATGTTGTTTGTCAAATTAAGAATTAGAAATATTGTTTGTCGAAATAAGAATTAGAAACATTGTTTGTCGAAATAAGAATTTTCATGTTACGATAGTAGACGATTAGTTCTTGGACTTGAGGTAACATGATAACTTTATGCATGTCGTGTTCTATTTTGATGTATCTCCTGATTGCTTGATAATCACAAATGGGTGTGTTCGATGTTGGATTGACATGTAATGTATGGAGTTTATAAGGGGCCAACAAAGGATCCGTCACTTATTTGGCATAACAGTGAATTTTCTATATTTTCGTAGTTCATGACTTAGAAGTCCTTGGTCATGGTGGGATGAATGTTAGACTTGGTTTTCTAACGATTCATCATAAGTCATAGAAACTTGAAATGCAATCATAGTTATTTAGCAATTAGAGTTTGGACTATTAATCTATGCCTTAAACTCAATCGGAAGATTAAATGATGGAAGGACCTTACGTGTATGGTACTGAAATAGGTATACTCGCTAATTCATCTAAGACTATGTAGTCATGATACACTTGTTAGATGTTTCCCATGACTTGTGATGTTCTTAAAATTAAGGATTTAATTTCAAGCGAATTACTTAATCAGAATAATTGTTATTTATAAGTTGTAAATTTTGCAAGCCAGTATAAGAACGTAAAGGGTCACACATAATTTGAGATGAAATATTTCTAACTTAGGAATTGATCCAAGGAATTAGATCTAATTAATTAATTGAGACTTAAATTAATTCAATGAGTTGAATTAATTATTCAATTAAATAATTATATTGTATATTTGGACCTAATAAGATTATGAAGCACAATTAGAGTAAAATAATTATTTGATTGGATCAAATTAATTGTCCAAACTATAAATTAATTTACTAAATTAAGTAATTGAATTATTTAATTGGACTTAATTTGATTTGGTGTGCTAGATGGCATTAATTAATTAATTGAATTAGGCCTAGATAATTAATTGAATTTGTTGTGGGATTTATTTTAAAATACAAGTCCAACTTAATGAGGCCCGTTAGGAGAGGCCCATGAGGGTTGTTTGAAAAAGATAGAAACCCAAGAGTTTGATATTTTTGGAAGTCTCTAAATATATTTGGAAGACAAAAGAAATAGAGTTGAAAATTTTTAGGAGATTTGAAATCAACAAAAATCTTCTAACCAATAAAAAAAGAGACCAAAAATATCCAGAGTGAGACTTTTGGATTTTTTGACCCCTATTATAAATATCAAAGGGCCAAAAATTTGAGGAATAATTCTCCACCAAATTTTTGGCCATTAAGAAATAAATTAGGGAGAAAATTATTTTCTTTTTTTCTTCAACCAAAAATTCCATCTTTTGTCTAAGTATTAATTTCTTTTTATCACAACTTGATATAAGAATTAATGTTCACTATATTCACTCCATAAACTAGGTTAGTAAAGGAATCAGAAGTGCTAGCAAAATTTTGATTTTGTGTTCCTGCTTAAAGTATGAACTATTTTGGAGGGGGGGTGCTTGGATCCCTTAAACTGAATTCAGAAAAGAGGGCTAGCAATTGATTGCTTCTTACCCTGTGACAGTTGGAGTGCTCAAAGGTTTAAATTGAAGCTTTGTTTTATTTACAACTATTGGAATTTGCAAGATAATTAAAATCGCATCGGATCCAGAGTGTTGCTTAATTGTTATAGCTCGCTTCTTTTTAAAAAATTTACTTTTCCACTCCCTATGCCCTAGGATCAAGTGAACCCAACACATGTTGCCTTGCCCGGATGAAAGAGTCCTAAGCAAGGACACTCTTCTTCCATGGGCAGAACAACTTCTTCACTTGAGTTAAAGAGTCCTGTGGCGAGGTTGCGCTACCTCACCCTAGTGGAAACATTTGGACAGGCAGGGCCACTTCATTGCAACTTAGTCTCTAGGCAAAGCCTCGCCTCGTCTTTCTCGAGATTTATACACCAACTTTTATACCTTACATGAATATGAATTTAGTTCAAATTGGCTAATGATTTTCTTTGGATTAATCTCTCTTCCATAAAATATACTTGGGAGTGGTGGGTTATATGATGGGCCAAATAATTGTCTAGGCCTAATAATGAGCTAGGCTCAACAATATATAATTATCTAAGTCCAACTGAATAAATATGAGAAATCCCATTGCCCCAGGTAGAAGTCCTATAAACACATATACCCTACCATATAGTAATACAACTCTTATTTGGAAACTTGCAAATACCCCTAACCTACTCATTCGTAGGTACTTTGGATTCAATTCAACTCTTGTAACTTTTAATGCTATTTTGGCATTCCTAAGCTTTATTTCTGACTTGATCGTCAGATGGTTATCACTGAAAATTTTTTAACATCCCTTTCCATTTGTTCGTATCGCAAGTAGGATCCCACTGCTTGATCAGTTGTTTGGAGGAGTCAATCATTATTAATTAAGGAGATACTAGTCAATCCTCATCAACTAGGGAGATACCACATTAATATCGTGTAGATTGTATGTACAAGAAATGAAAAAAGAATAAAATCATTATTCCTTGTTTGATTCCAATCATGATTGATATTTTAGAAATGAATAGTTGGAAGAGAATTAAATTATTTTTAATGACCGAATTACACTTTGATAGATAATTTTTCAAATAAAAATATTTATTTCTTAAATGTTGTTTTATTTTTATATATTTCATTTAATATTTTGGTTGAAATTGTATATGTTGTTTCTTCTGAATATGTACGTTAATTGCTTTGCTTTATTTCTCATTTTTCTATGTTTCTTGGTACGTCTTTTGTTTTTTGTTTGTTAAATATATATAATAACTCTAATTGTTGGAAAATGCTATCTAACTTTAGCCTAATAAACATATCAATTAACTTAATTAAATATTTAGCTTTTAAGACATCTTATTAATTGGTATACGCTTACGTTCAGACCCTATATTTTATTTTATTAGTATGATTGGGCAATAAATAAAAAAATTATACTATACATATACAAATAAATTATGGTCCCCAGTCTATGCATAACGTATTATCATTTATTCACATCCCATCATGGAATGAATGTAAGGTTCTCTTTGCAACACAAATTTTAGATGTGAAAGAGTGCATCTTAGTGGATCCAAGCCTTCCTAACATATTTCTTGATAATTCAACATCGGATTTGGCATGGTGACATATGTATTATTTATCATCTTTCATTTTTTTGTTATAAGTGATATCAGAGCTACTCATGTTGAATCATTATCATTGAGAAACTTTTCCCAAAATTTTCATTGATATTTTCAATAGTTCGGTCAAGCAAATTTCTATGGGAAGTCTTTCGCTATATATATTTTTGCTTGTTTATGACCATTAACAAGTTTGGAAAATTAACGGGGAGAGGGCTGCCAAATGGTTATAGAATCTGGAGTGGTCTGGAGAGGAATCTAAAAGTGGATAACTCATACTACAGTGGCTATAGCACTTGGTTTCCCAAAATGTTGTTTCCAGTGATGGATCCAATTTGGTAGCTGCACATTAGAAAATGTGGGTCTAGGCCTAAGCCTTTTGTGTTTTGCATTTAGTTAAAGGGTTAGAATATGGGTAGGATTATGTTTTGGGCTTAGGCTATTGGGTTGAGATTACTGTTTAGGTAGTTAAGTTAGATAGGTTGACCAAATCTAATGCACCAAACCCGACTTGCACTAGACCCAATCCTAACCCCGACCCAATTGACTGACTGACTGTGGTTATTGACTTTGACTGTTGACTTTGACCAACATATTTGACACCAAAAAAATTATTTTCCTACTCTACAAGTTAATATTCGATATTTTAATATACGTTAAATTAAATTATATATCTCCTCCAAAGTGATCTCTATTATTTAGATTTATTTATTTTAAAATATGTGCATAATATTAAGGAATTGCATAAATTACATTTAAATTTATGTTGAAAATAATCGACCTAAATAAAGAATTTTTTTTGTAGATTATAGACACATTTAATAATGAACATGTGAGAGTATTAGTATTGCCCATGCATATAATAAGTCATGCAAAGAAGGCATATTGTTGGCAGAATTTATTTCCAATATTTATTAGCTATAATTTTAAGAGTACCGTTTACCTATTGTTATTTCCATCCAAAGACTAAATTTCAATGTTGTGTTAGGTATCTATGATAGCCCATTACATAGGCATAAGTAAATGGCACAACTTTTAATTGTGAGTTTAGAATTTTGTTCTATTTGCAATCATTGTTTCTTCTATATTTGCCAATTTGAACAATATTCTAGTGCTTAACGACACTAACTTCAAGAACTGGAAGGAGCACATCACTATTATGCTTGGGCATGTGGGGCGAGGCAGCGCAGCCTTGCCAAGGGACTCCTTACCTCGCTTAGGCTGAGAAGTCCTTAAGTAAGGCCACACTGCCTCGCTTGAGCTAAGGAGTCCTGTGATGAGGCTGCACTACCTCACCCCAGTGGAAACATTTGGCCAGGCTAGGCCACTTCATTGCAACTTAGTCTCTAGGCAAAGCCTCGCCTCGTCCTTCTTGAGATTCATACACCAACGTTCAAATTGGCTAATGATTTTCTTTAGATTAATCTCCCTTCCATAAAATATACTTGGGAGTGGTGGGCTATATGATGGGCCAAATAGTGGTCTAGGCCTAATAATGAGCTAGGCCGAATAGTATATAATTATCTAAGTCCAACTGAATAAATATGAGCAATCCCATGGCTCCTAGTCTAAGTCTTATCAACACATATACCCTACCATATGGTAATACAACTCTTATTTCGAAACTTACTAATACCCCTAACCTACTCATTTCTAGGTCCTTTGAATTCAATTGCACTCTTGCAACTTTCAATGCTATTTTGGCATTCATAAGCTTTATTTTTGACTTGACAGTCAGATGGTTAATGCTGGGAAAATCCAAGCATCCCTTTCCATTTGTTGGTGTTGCCAGCAGGATCCTATTGCTTGATCAGTTATTTGGAGGAGTCAGTATTGTTAACTAAGGAGATACTAGTCAATTCTCATCAACTAAGGAGATACCATATTAATATCATGTAGATTGTATGTAAATGAAAAATGAATGAAATCGTTATTCCTTGTTTGATTCCAATCATTATTGATATTTTAGAAATGAATGGTTGGAATAGAATTAAATTATTTTTGATGACCGAATTACACTTTAATAGATAAATTTTCAAATAAAAATATTTATTTATTTTATTTTTATATATTTCATTGAAGATTTTGGTTGAAATTACATGTGTTGTTTCTTCTAAAATACGTACCTTAATTGTCTTGTTTTATTTCTCATTTTTCAATGTTTCTTGGTACGTCTTTTATTTTTTGTTTATTAAATATATGTAATAATTAATTCTAAATGTTGGAAAATGCTATCTAACTTTAACCTAATAAAGATATCAATTAACTTAATTAAATATTTAGCGTTTAAGACATCTCATTAATTGGTATACGTTTTATAATGCGTTGAGACCCCATATTTTATTTTATTATTATGATTGGGCCATAAATAAAAAAAATATAATATACGTATACTAATAAATTATGTTCCCAATCTATGCATAACGTATTATCATTTATTCACATCCCATCATGGAGTGAATGTAAGGTTCTCTAGGCAACACAAATTTTAGATGTGAAAGAAGGCATCTCAATGGATTCAAGCCTTCCTAACATATTTCTTGATAATTCAACTTCAGATTTGGCATGGTGACATATTTATTATTTCTCATCTTTCAACTTTTTCTTATAAGTGGTATCAGAGCTACTCATGTTGAATCATTATCATTGCAAAACTTTTCTCAAACTTTTCTTTGATATTTTTAATAGTTTCGGTCAAGCAAATTTCTGTTGTGAAGTCTTTTGGTATATATATTTTTGCTAGTTTATGAACATTAAAAAGTTTGGGAAATTGATGGGGAGAGGACTGTAAAATGGTTATAGGATATGGAGTGGTCTGGAGAGGAATCTAAAAGTTGATAACTCGCACTACAGTGGCTATAGCACTTGGTTTCACGGAATGTTGTTTCCAGTTATGGATATAGTTTGGTGGATGCATACTAGAAGAAGTAGGTCCAGGGCTTGATTATTCTTTTTCTTATTTTTGATTCAAGTTATTAGGCCTAAGCCCTTTTGTGTTTTGCATTTAGTTAAAGGGTCAGAACGTGGGTAGGATAAACTTTTGGGCTTGGGCTATTGGGTTAAGATTACAGTTTGTGTAGTTAGGTTGGATAGCTTGACCCAATCCAATGCACCAAACTCGACATGCACCAGACCCGACCCCAACCCCAACCCCAACCTAATTGATTGACCATTGAATGTGGTTGTTGACTTTGTTGTTGACTTTGACCAACATATTTGACCCCAAAAAAATTATTTTCCTTCTCTACAAGTTAATATTTAATATTTTAATATAAGTTAAATTAAAATTATATGTCTCCTCCAAAGTGATCTCTATTATTTAGATTTATTTATTTTAAAATATGTGTATATTATTAAGGAATTGCATAAATTATATTTAAATTTATATTGGAAATAATCGACCTAAAGAAAGATAATTTTTTTGTAGATTGTAGACACGTGTAATAATAAACATGTGAGAATATTAGCATTGCCCATGCATATAATAAGTCGTACAAAGAAGACATATTGTTGGCAGAATTTATTATCAATATTTATGACCAATAATTTTGAGAGTACCGTTTATCTATTATTATTTTTATCTAAAGACTAAATTTCAATGTTGTGTTAGGTATCTTATGATAACCTATTACATAGGCATAAGTAAATGGCACAATTTTTAATTGTGAGTTTAGAATTTTGTTCTATATATAATCATTGCTTCTTTGTATTTACCAATTTGAACGATATTGTAGTACTTAACAACACTAACTTCAAGAACTGGAAGGAGCACATCACTATTGTGCTTGGGTGTATGGGGTGAGTTAGCACAGCCTCGCCAAGGGACTCCTTACCTCGCTCAGGCTGAGAAATCCTAGGTGAGGCCACACTGCTTCACTTGAGTTAAGGAGTCCCATGGCGAGGCTGCGCTACCTCACCCTAGTGGAAACATTTGGCTAGGCTGGGCCACTTCATTACAACTTAATCTCTGGGCAAAGCCTCGGCTCGTCCTTTTTGAGATTCATACACCTCACATAAATATGGGTTTAGTTCAAATTGGATAATGATTTTCTTTGGTTTAATCTCCCTTCCATAAAATATACTTGAGAGTGGTTGGTGGGCTATCTCATGGGCTAAATAGTTGTCTAGGCCTAATAATATGCTAGGCCCAATAGTATATAATTATCTAAGTCCAACTGAATAAATATGAGCAATCCCATGGCTCCAGGTCCAAGTCCTATCAACACAAATATCCTACGGTAATACAACTCTTATTTGGAAACCTACTCATTTTCAGGTACTTTAAATTCAATTGCACTATTGTAACTTTCAATGCTATTTTGGCATTCCTAAGCTTTATTTTTGACTTTATTGTCAGATGGTTATCACTAGGAAAATTCTGGCATTCATTTTCATTTGTTCATATCGCAAGCGGATCCCATTGCTTGATCAGTTGTTTGGAGGAGTCAATCATTGTTAACTAAGGAAAAACTTGTCAATCCTCATCAACTAATGAGATACCACATTAATATCATGTAGATTGTATGTACAAAAAATGAAAAATGAATAAAATCGTTATTCCTTATTTGATTCTAATCATGATTGATATTTTAGAAATAAATGGTTGGAATAGAATTAAATTATTTTAATGACCGAATTACACTTTAATAGATAATTTTTTGAATAAAAATATTTATTTCTTAATTGTTGTTTGATTTTTATATATTTCTTTGAAGATTTTTGTTTAAATTGCATATGTTGTTTCTTCTGAAATACGTACGTTAATTTTCTTGCTTTATTTCTCATTTGTATATGTTTCTTGGTATGTCTTTGATTTTTTTTATTAAGTATATATAATAATTCTAATTGTTGGAAAATGATATCTAACTTTAACCTAATAAAGATATCAATTAACTTAATTAAATATTTAGCTTTTATGATATCTCATTAACTGGTGTGCTCTTTATAATGCATCGAGACACCATATTTTATTTTATTATTATGATTGGGCCATAAATAAAAAAAATACTATACATATACAAATATATTGTGGTCCCCAATCTATGCATAACATTTATCATTTACTCACATCCCATCATGGAGTGAATATAAGGTTCTCTTTGCAACACAAATTTTAGACGTGAAAGAGTACATCTGAGTGGATCCAAGCCTTCCTAACATATTTCTTGATAATTCAACATTAGATTTAGCATGGTGACATATGTATTGTTTCTCATCTTTCAACCATTTCTTATAAGTGGTATCAAAGCTACTCATGTTGAATTATTATCATTGCAAAACTTTTCTCAAACTTTTCATTGACATTTTTAATAGTTTCGGTCAAGCAAATTTTTGTTGGGAAGTCTTTCGGTAGATATATTTTTTGCTTGTTTATGACCATTAATAATTTTGGGAAATTAATGGGGAGAGGGCTGCCAAATGGTTATCGGATCTGGAGTGGTCTGGAGAGGAATCTAAAAGTGGATAACTCGTACTACAGTGGCTATAGCACTTGGTTTCACGGAATGCTGTTTCCAGTGATGGATCCAGTTTGGTGGCTGCACATTAGAAGAAGTGGGTCTAGGGCTTGATTATTCTTTTTCTTGTTTTTGATTCAAGCTATTAGGCCTAAGCCCTTTTGTGTTTTGCATTTAGTTAAAGGGTCAAAACATGAGTAGGACAAAGTTTTAGGCTTGGGCTACTGGGTTAAGATTAGGGTTTAGGTAGTTACATTGGATAGGTTGACCCAATCCAATGCACCATACCTGACTTGAACCAGACCCGATCCCAACCCGACCCAATTGACTGACCATTGACTATGGTTTGACCCCAAAAAATTATTTTCCTTCTCTACAAGTTAATATTCATTATTTTAATATAAGTTAAATTAAAATTATATGTCGCATCCAAAGTGATCTTTATTATATAGATTTATTTATTTTAAAATATGTGGATATTATTAAGGAATTGCATAAATTACATTTAAATTTATGCTGAAAATAATCGACATAAAGAAAGATAATTTTTTTGTAGATTGTGGACACATGTAATAATAAACATATGAGAGTATTAGTATTTTCCTTGCATATAATAATTGTTGGAATAATTTATTATCAATATTTATTAGCTATAATTTTAAGAGTACCATTTACCTATTGTTATTTCCATCCAAATACTAAATTTCAATATTGTGTTAGGTATCTTATGATATTATATAGGCATAAGTTAATGGCACTGTTTTTAATTATGAGTTTAGAATTTTATTCTGAATGCAATCATTGCTTTTTCTATATTTGCCAATTTGAACAATGTTCTAGTGCTTACTGACACTAACTTCAAGAACTGGAAGGATCACATCATTATTGTGCTTGGGCATATGGACGTAGAATATATGAGCTAAATTGAATGACCACCACCCTTATTAATGACAGTACTGCGAACAAAGGTCTAACTTGGAATTGTGGGAGCGTTCTTACTGAATGAGTTTAATGATCTTGAAGCATTCTATTCCGAATACTATCAAGGTTGCGTTACTTGAGGAGGAAATGCTCAAAAATTCCTGAGCCAAATAGCAGGCCGATTAGCTAGGTCAGAAAAGGTCAAAAGAAGAACCATTCTATCTGAAGTTGTTTCAATACGATAAAAAGAAAAAAAGGAACATAATGGAGTACATTATGTAAATATCTAATCTTTTTACTTGATTGAGGGCACTAAAATTATAGTTATCTTATGACATTCTCCTGACATTCTCGTGCACCTGGTCTTGATCTCACTTCCTGCATAATTTAGTTCTTTTAACCTATGTTACAATACTACTCCCAAGAAAATAAATGGCTTTTAATGAGCTTATTGCTCAGTATGTGTAAGAGGAAGAGAGATTGAAACAAAAGAAAATAGAAAGTGCTCATTTAACTATTTCATCTCATGACAATGTTGGCAACAAGAAAAGAAAAAGAGACTACAAAGGAAAAGGACCAACAGAGGAGCAACATAAACAAAATAATGTTATCATATGTTTCTTCCGCAAGAAAACTGGACATGTGAAGAAGGAATGTCCTAAGTATGCAAACTAGCTCGTCAAAAAGGATAAACTTCTCAACTTTGTTTGTTCTGTATCTATTTTAGCTTTAGTATCAAATCACACTTGGTGGGTAGATATTGATGCAACTTCTTACATAAGTCTAATAATGCAGGGATGTTTATGGGCCCAAGTGTTAACTGATGCTAAAAATACATCTATGTGAAACAGCAACAAGGCACTTGCTGAGGTGGTTAGTATATTTAGATTACATTTAGAATCTAGTTGTTATTTAGATTTACATGAGACTCTTTATTTACCATTGTTTAGACTGAATTTCATTTATGTTCCTTGTTTTTGACAAATTTGGTTGTTTTGTTCCTTTGAAAATGGAAAGGTTAGTCTATTTCAATATTCAAATATTACATATACCGGTTATTTAGTTGATATATGAATTAGATCTTCGGGATCTTCAGGCCTCGCATATTAATGAACTTTGCATACAAGTAACTATGGTACATAACATAAATTAGCTAATGAGAATTCTTCTATATTGTGGCACAAGTATTTAGGGCATATTTCTAAACAACGAATTCAAAGACTTGTGACAAAAGGAATTTTTACTCCCTTGTTTTTTTTGGATTTTAAAAATATATTGAGTGCATTAAGGGAAAACAAATAGATTTTAAGAAAGTTGGTGCCAACACGAGTTCAAGTGTCTTGAAATTAATTTATATTGATATTTGTGGTCCATTCCCTACGGCTTGGTGGAATGATCAATAGTAATTTATTACTTTCATAGAATATTATTCTCTTATGGGCAGCTACACTTGATACATGAGAAGTCTCAAGTGTTGGACATGTTTGAGGCCTATAAAGCTGAAGTTAAAAATCAACTCAGTAAGAAAATTTATAGACCATCAAATCTGACTGTGGTGGTGAATACTATGGTAGATACGATGAATCAGGTGAACATCATTCAGGACCTTTGCGAGAATACTTAGCAGAATATGGCATCATTCCTCGGTACACCAAGCTACAAGCAAAAAAGTGTAGCTGAGAGACAAAATCATACCTTAACGGATATGGTTAGAAGTATGATAAATCATTCTTCACACCATAATGACTTTAAGGATAAGCTTTAAAGACTGCAATTTATATCCTTAATCGAGTTTCGAGCAAAGCAGTAGCTAAAACTCCAATGAGCTACAGACTAGAAAGAAGCCTAACATTAGGCATATTCATGTATGAGGCTGTCCAACTGAGGCTAGGTCATACAAGCATAATGAAAAACAATTGGACACTAGAACAGTAAGTTGGTACTTTGTTAGGTCTCAGAAAGATTGAGGGGCTTCAACTTTTATGATCCCTCGAGCATATCCTTTTTCAAGACGAGTAATGCTAAGTTTTCGAGGTGTACTTGGCTTATCTCTAAATACATATATGAATAAAGTGCTTAGTAGATTTGGCGTGAATGATTGTGCACTGGGAGATATGCCCATTACAAAGGGTGATAAATTCAGTTTGCTTCAATGACCAAGGAACAAAATTGAAAAAAAAGATAGAGAACATCTCTTATGCGTCGACAGTAGAGAGTCTCATGTATGCTCTAGTTTTTCCGCATCTGCATACGTAGTTTGAATGCTTGGGAGATATCTAAGTAACCCGAAATAGATCATTGAAAAGAAACAAAATGGGTTATGTGGTATCTATGGAGAATACAAGATTACATGCTCACATATCGGAGATCTGATCATTTAGAAATCGTTGGGTATTCCGACTTCGAATTTGTTGGTTGCCTCGATAGTAGAAGATCCACCTCAGGTTATGTTTTATTGTTAGCTATAGAAGCTTTGTCATGGAAGAGTGTTATGCAATCACTCATAGCTTCCTCCACCACCACCAAAGTAGAATTTATAGCTTGTTATGAGGCATCGAATCAATGAGTATGGCTATAGAATTTTATCAATATATTGTCGATGGCATTGAGAGACCATTGAAGATAAATTGTGATAACAAAGTCGTTGAGTGGTATTCTAAGAACAACATAAGCTCGTCAAAATCAAAGCGTCTTGGAATAAAGTTTATTGTGAGTTTAGAGTTTTTAGGTGTCTATTGAATATATCAGTACAAACTTCACGAAGGCTTGTATGGTTGTTGTTCATCTTGGTGATATGCTTGTTAAGTGGGAGCTTTTTAGTTGATATTCATTTGTTATTGACATGTTTTTCTAATTAGACTTTGCTGTTCTTGTTTTATTTATTGAAAACTCTGAAATACAGATATATTCTTTCCATTGTGATAGTGCTTTAAGTCTTGAAAGTATAAGAAACTCAATTTTGAGTTATAAAGTAGGATCTGTTAGAAATAGGCATATTAAGGGATTTCATTGCATGTAGTTTCCATAATACACATCTATATTGGATTTATCTCATTGATTATGTTGATATGGTAACCATTGGGTCAAGTTATGAAAAAGTGTAACAAAGATCTCTTTGATTCTATATTGATATTATTGATGGACCAATTTGTTTTGAGATGTTTACAATTAAGACAACAAATATTGAGCTTGCTAAATTTTTTGTAATGTACAAATGTTGGATGAGTGATGAGTTATGTTAATAAGAATCTAGAGCTCAACTAAGGTAGGATTCACTATCTTTAACAGGTCTTTGAAAATATCTAGCATGTTGGGCCGAGGAAACAGACCTCATCTCCGCAAATACCACTTATAGTGGTCCTCAGAAAAAATATTTAGTGTACGTATTATCGATATTCTATATTATATTTGATAAATAATATTTCATCTTATCAAATATTTATAAATATTATTTAAAATCTAAAAAATACATCAAAAATATTATAAATATTATTTGAATATCATACAATCGAAAAATATTTTTTTAATAATAACAAAAGTATTAATTATTATCAAATAATTATCTCAATGTTGGGTGATAATTATATATTAAATAATAGTGACACATATAAAATAAATTTTGCATAATTAAAAATAAGTGTAACCACATGTGGGAGAAAGCCACATGGTTGAAAAATACTCAAGTATAATATATTTATAAAAGGGTCTTTTTTTTTCTACCTATCTAGAACCCTTCTATTACATTTTACAATTTTTTATCTTTTTATACTTCTCTAGTATTTTTAAGAATTGGGCAGCATATTTTATTAGTATGATATATAAAAATAATAAAATAAGTGATATTTTGCTCCCACCTATTTTTTAACTTTCATATTTTATTCTTATGTCTATCAATCTATATATTATTTATTTTTTATTTTTGGATTGATTCTTTTTCATAATTTTTAATAAAAATTTGTAATACATTCTTAAACATAAGATCCAATGTTTTCGATTTCGAATTTGATTTAACTACGATTGTAGTAGCCTAGTCAATTCCCCGAATTTGTTGTTTCTGTAGTAGTACTTAACAATGCCGAATTTCTTGCTTTTATAGTACGTAACAAACCCAAATTAAAATTCTTGTACTACCCTAAATTTACTGCTGTGTACTATCATTCCAATTTAATGATCACAACCACCTTAGCCCTTCCCTCTATCTCGTAGCCTCGTACACTTTAACCAAGCCCTATTTATATCACATCTTGAATCGCATCGCCTATAAGAGCAACAAGAAAAGAAAAACAACCACCCACATAAGCGGAGATGAACGACGGTGGCCACATGGACGGCATGGCGGCGGCGCCTCCACCGTTAGGAGGCACTTCATCCAACGGCACGATGATGATGCACCGCCGCCACATGATGATGCACATGACGTTCTTCTGGGGCAAAAACACCGAGATTCTATTCGACGGATGGCCCGGGTACGATCATCTGGGCATGTACGTTTTAGCCCTGGTGGTGGTCTTTTTCCTCGCCGTCATCGTCGAATGGCTCTCCCACTGCAACATCCTCCGCGAATCATCCTCCTCCTCCTCTCGCCGGTCGGCGGCGGTGGGGCTGCTGCAGACGCTTATGTACGCGATCAGGATTGGGTTGGCTTACCTTGTTATGCTAGCAATCATGTCTTTCAACGCCGGAGTGTTTCTAGTTGCTATTGCTGGACATGGAATCGGGTTTTTCTTCTTTGGGAGTAGGGCTTTTAACAAACAGGTGGTTGCTTCCGGGAAGACTTCTGATCTTCCCCCGATGAATTGTTGTTGATGATGATTAAATTGTTGGTAGATGCATATCTAGCTATTTGAAAATTTTCGTAGTTCTAATGAATTTTATTTTTCCCTTAGACGTAAGATTTTGTTATTTATTTTTGCTTTTTATTTTTAGAACAGAAAGTTTTTGTTATTTGTTTTCTGATATTTTGGTATGCGGTATTGGATTAAAGAACTTTGAAGCCAAGGATTATTCTGAATTTAGTGTTTGGATAGTTTTGACTTACTTTATTTTAAATTCAAAAGTAGTAAAGTTCTGTTTTTTTTTTTTTTTTCCTTGAAAATTATTTTAGATTTTTAATCCAAAGCTATAAGGTTTTGGATTTCTAATGCCATTAAATGTGAGGGTGTTTATTGACTTTTAATAGTAAGTGGTTATTAATATTGATATTTGTAAAATTGTTGATTGACAATATAATGACACATTTAATTATTTTACTAAAAAAATTATGCTCTTTTCTGGTTTTTAGACTCTTAAAGTTTGGAATTATTTGAATTATGTAATTTGTTATATTCCTTAAATTGAAATCTTTCCAGTCCAAATGTAATATCAATTAATCATTGTATATAATGTCCTAAATCTTCCATAGATGGGAAACAATTTAATGCAATTTGAAAAGAATATTTGCAATTTCAATTTGAATGCCACCTCATGGGTTTGTTAGTTAAAACGGATTTCTTTACGTTTAAGAAATTATTTTGTTCATGCACTCCAACACACATTTTCTAGTACAACACCTTGGTCAAGTTTCATATTGTCAAATCTAATTACTTCATTCATTCACATGTATTTTAGCTTAATATTCTGATTGCCTTCAGATTTTCTTAGGGATGTGTGGATGAGAAACAATATAACGTTACTGGATTCTGTACAAGTCAATTAAGTTATTTGAAGTCTTCGTAGTATACAAGGACGGTAGTGTACTGGCCCACATTCTAATTTCCATTTTTCTTTTTTTTTTTCTTTAAACAGAAAACAAAGAGATTGTATTACGGTATGATAATTATGTACCTTATAACACTTACCTTTCTGAATTAAATATTTAAATAAAATTATTTTTAATTCAATTAATTTATATAATTTTTAGTTTGTTGTGAATATTTTGCGAGTCAATTAATATTTAATAATAAATTTATATTAAAATTGACAAAATACCGTGGAAAGACGGGATTTTAAAAAAATAAGTGAAAGCGCAAGTGGGGGTTGCGATTTTAATTTGAAAGCACAGCTCCCGTTTGCGCTTTCAAAATTTATTTATTTTTTACTGATTAAAGGCGGAATAGTAAGTTGCGCCTTTTGAAAGCGCAATTTTAGATTGCGCTTTCGGTTTGAAGGCGCAACAGTAAGTTGCGCCTTCAAATTTTAATATATTTTTTATGTCTATATTTTTTTTTAAATATATATATTTATATTTACTTTATATATAATTAATATATAAATTTGTGGGAGTGGAGAAATAAGGAGTGAGATGTAATTAAGGATGATTGATATTTTATACATATATTTTAGATAAATATATATATATATATACATGTATTTAAGTAAATATTTTTTATTATAATAATAAATAACATAAATTTTTGTTGTTTATTTTTTTTTACTTTAGTATATGTATGTAAATATTTTAATAAAAATAATAACAATACTATTTTTATTTTATAAATTAGACAAATAATTTTTTTGAATAATAATTACAGTATTGAATTTAAATTTTTTGAAAAATACAAGAATAAAAAAATACTAAAAATGACCACCAGTGCCACACGTACGTCATTGGGTTGGCGTCTACCTCGACGTCTACCCTGAACAGCAGCAATATCATGTGATTGGTCTGATGAAGTTATGAAAGTCGACTCTCCACGATCATGATAGTCGCTGTCTAGATGTGAAAATGCAATAGGCGAGACAGTAAAATCTCCACGTCCAGAATCGTATCCTATATGCTGCTGAACAAACAGTGTTTGCACCATGTCTAAATCTGAAGTGAGTAATGTAGAAAATGACATCGTAGATGGTGGCATACCCCATTACGGAGTGAATGAGTCATCCAGTTGTGCCTGTTGAGGCACATAATAGTCGACGGTGCTATCCAAATCGTGTGATACACGATGTGTCGAGGTGGATGGACCTGCCTCATCTGCTATACTAGACATAAGTGGATGATGAATGTCGTAAAATGTAGAAGCATGGCTAGTAAATGCACCCCATGGTAGAGGGACCCACATCATCTACTACTCTAGTACGCCTCCTCGTCCTCCTGGCTGTGTCTTGTGGTGGTGGCGGCACTGGTATATTTACAGCATCTTGTTGTCTACGAAGTAGGCGTCTAAGATTATCAGTGGCGTGTATAGCTTCACTCTCTCAACTGCATAAGTGAAGCTATATCTTGCTCGTTCGCGCCATCAGCACTGAGTCTAATCCTCTCGACCGCCATACTCTAAAATACATGTAAAAAAGGAATAATATTAAAGAATATCATAAACATGATGCATACACATTATAAATTTTTTTATTAATGTATATCTTACCATAATTCTAAATCTGATATGTGTGAAGGCTGGTACCCCTCATCCACAGGTAAATGGGATGGTCATATCAGACGGCGTGTAATGCCATCGTACCAATCTATATAGCGAGGCTCAGTACTATCGGACCCAGTAATGGGAGGGTTAATGATAATAAACTGATGTCTATTTGCTCAATGCGACACATACTCCCGGTGATATCGAGCCAATCCTCTCCACTGCGTTCTTTGCGGTCTACATCATGTAAAGTATGCTCATACGCTGATATATCTGGTGGAATGTACTGGCGCATGACCTGCTCTAGGTGATGGAACTCCACGATAGTGTAGTTGATCAATGGACAACGAGATCTCCATAGTGGCGTATTACACCTTGGACCCAACACCATAATATCCAGTGAACTCATATCATATGGCTCCCATATAAACTACAATTATAAAATACATAAATTTGAATTATTTGTACATATATGAAAAGAAAAATCAAATCAAATTTAAACAAGTGTCTTAAATTCTACTCACCTCTCTATTAGTCATCCTATCTAGTATATCCCTAATAATCTTGACTGAATGACTCGCTGTACGCGTGAAGCTGTAATACTGCATCCACCTATATGTATATAAAAACAATCATAAAATAATAATCATAAAACAATAATCACCAAATAATAGTAGAAGTATAAGCTCATTATTATTAGCGGTAATAAATGGGCTTATACCTTGCACCATATGGAGGAAGTGGAAGCTCATGATCATTAGTGCCGATGAGTGGGCCCATATTTACTCGCGAACGTAATCGTCTTGGCACCAACGTGGTAATGCGAAACCATGCCCATATCTGCAAAAATATATATTAATCTATAGTATAGGCAAACATATTGATATAATAACATAAGAAAGTAATAATACTTATATAAAGTTTACCTGTAGAAGCACCATCGCACCACCAATACATTCTTGTCTTTATCCGATGCATTGCACAACTCACGATACATGAAAGACAGTACTGCACTGCCCCAACTAAAATATAACAACATCCTTAATCTGCTCCATACTCTGTAGATATAGCAACGACACTCCATTGCCTGATGAATCAGGATACATAATGCTACCGAGTAGAATTAATGCACAGCCGCGTGCATATCGCTCCAACTTATCGTGGGGAGTGTCATTTGTCACTGGGTTAGCCTCAAGATAACCCCTCAAGGCACTCAACAATATACGCCCACCCCTAAACTGCTGTGAAGTGGGTCGAAATCCTAAGTAATGGTGGCAATAATCCTGCCACTACTCGGTAGATCTCCTTGGATCAACTCCAATAACAGGCTGACTATCTACTGATAAACCCTAAATAACTGCAACATCTTGTAGTGTGACAGTCATCTCACCAATGCGAAAATGAAATGTATAAGTCTCAGGTCGCCATCTCTCGACTAGAGCAGTAATCAAATGAAAGTCCATATCAAAGTGTCCACATCGATAGACGTCATAGAATCCCATATCATACATCATATGAACTACACGAGGATGCAATGCACCCTCCCACCATGAAGACTCCAAAATGGTGCACCTGCGTGCCTAACTGTAAGTGTCCTATCAACCGCACCACCAAATACACTCTCTGAACGGTGAGTAGCCTGTCGGGATAAAACTGTCGTATCCCGTGGACCATATACAGAAATAATATCCATCCTATTTATAAATGAATAACACCATGTGTCAAGGATAATTTTTTTAATAGCATCATATGAATGTTTACATATATTATGAAATTTAACCATATGGTTAACAACAATTAAACACAAATTTTAACATATAACATGAAATTGTACATACATCATTAACAACAGTTAAATATAACATCATTACAAAATTATTTCATACAAATAAGGAGTATTACTCTCGCAGAAAAGCAAATACTAATCTAATTGTAATGACATCATCTATGTTGGGAAGATGAAGCTGTTCCGCGTTCTATTGCATTGACCCTTTGCCTTGCTCGTGCTTGTTGTCTAGCACGTGTCTGAGGCCAATCCATCTCGTTAGGAATTCGAGTAGTAGTATTTCATCTACGACGATTCTGAATCCACAATGCTAGATTATGCCACAACTCAAAATGGGGTGCATCCCAATAAACTTCATCTGGCAAAGGCTCAAACTTCCCTTTGTAAGTATCTATATAAGAAGCAGTGCTATAGTACGATTTCATGAGTGTTGCTGGATTAACTCCAAAATGCCGACAAGTATGCATTGCATGCGAGCAAGGTATTCTAAATTGACTCCAATTACCGCATGAACACTCCATTGACCTCAGTTTCACGATATGTGTAAAACTCCTGGATGATCCTGGTTGACGTGTTATGACAGACGCGGATTGATCTGTGTAATCAAACACATGTACCATATGCTCTATAGATAGATTCTGCTAACTCTCATACCTTTGTAATATATTATCAGGCCATGGTTGGTTATTCTCCACCATTCGACAACCCTTGGATAGTCGATCGAGAAAATGTTTAATAGCACGATGGAACATAATCTGTGTAATAGCAGTGACTGGGAGCCATCGAGCACCTTTCAACATTCCATTAATGCATTCTGACATATTTGTTGTCAGAATGCCACATCGCCATCCTCCATCATAAGCTAGAGTCCACTGACATTTATCTATATTCTCCAAGTATGTATGTGCATCATCATTAAGAGCTTTTATTTTTTCCATTACCTTATCAAATTATCTAATTGTTAATTGTGAACCAGCTGTATAACACAAATCCCTTAATGCAATACTCTTGAACCACTTGTTGAAATTAGATGATACATGCCTTAAGCAAAAATGATGCACCCCACGAGGTGGCGTAAAATTAGGTATGTATTGAACGGCTCCAAGTAGGCCACTATGTCGGTCAGATATCAAACAGACACCCTCAATTCCGCGGACAACACATATAGACAATATATGCAAAAACCATCTCCAAGATGTAAATATTTCTTCATCAACAACTGCAAAAGCCAGAGGCAAAACCTGTTGGTTTGCATCTATCCCCACAGCAATCAACAACTTGTGTTTGTACTTTGTGTAAAGATGTGTTCCATCAACACTTATTACTTTACGACAATTTTGGAACCCATCGATACATGACTTGAATGCCCAGAATACATATTTCAATATTTTCTTTTCTGCGAACTCAGTGTCGATGTGATGCCACTCCACAATTGTGCCTAGATTCCATTTTTGCAGAGCTCCCAAATACTTAGGCAATTTTCTAACTGAGCTCTCCCAAGTATCATAAACATTTTCCCTTGCGCGTTTCAAACCGTGCCAGGCCTTATGATATGAAATTTCATACTGATACTTCTCTTTCACATTTTGTTGGACATACTTAATCTCATAGGCCGGGTCACACTGAACTATACCAGTAAGCAACCTTGCGATCATATTTTTACATAGGTTGCGATGATCCACAGATACTGAATTCATAAGGCAGGTATGAGGTCCTCCCCACTTGGTGATTTTCCATAAACAAGCTTTGCTTTCAATGATGCTCGAAACCCCCAATTACACCATGTGGTCGATGTACTATGGCTGCATTCCACTTTTCATAATTTTGGTGTACTCTCAACCACCCGATACTCACGTCTGACAACTCGTACAGAGTAATCTTTAACCGAAGCTTGGAATTTTTTTTGTTTTTGAATACCATACCCTTTTCAACCTCTCCAATACTAGAGTCATAAAACTTTCCTCTATTTGGAATATCAATAGAATCAACAACTATTTTTGGATAACATATTGTGAAGAATGATGTAGTATGATTAGAGTCATATTCATTTGTTGTTGAGGGCAATGAGGTATAAACTGGCACTTGATGTTGGGATGAGTTGCCCTCATCATGTTGCTCATACATCTTTTCCAAATCATCAATTTCGACCGCATCACCATCATCATCATCATCATCATCATCACCATCATTACCATCATCTTCATCAGCAATTTCATCGGGTTCGGAATTAATATGTTTTTCAGCACCTAAACTGTCGGCAAGTGGGTCAGATAATTCATTAGTGTATGCATTATACGGTTCTGTATTTGTACCTTGAAAATGCTCTTGACCAGCGCTTGAAGCACCTGCATTAAACTCATTGATGCCAACACTTGCCATACCTTGCGTCACTGTAGTCATTTCAAACACACTATCATCTCTTAAAAATTATGCATACTGATAATACTCATTGGTTGTTGGTATCTCAGGCACAATATTGTGAACAATTTATTCTGCCTCAACATAAAATTCTACAAATTGATTTTCTCTTCCCGGATCTAAGAAAAATTTCAATCATTCGTCATCTGTTATTGATATTAGTTGTGACATATTACCGCAACAGTACTTACCAAATAATTTCAATAAGAATTGTTTATCATCAACGCCCGTAATCTGATACACTTTCAATAGTAATTCAGAAAATCTTGTCCTACGAGACATTCTCCTCGCTCTAATTGCAGGGTGATCATATGTTACTAAATTAGCATCTTTTATAATTTGACCACCAAAGTATATCAGAACATCAATGTTGTTTCTATTTGCCATAACTACATCAAAAAAAGTATTAATATTTTAATTTTAAATAATAATTTCAAAAACATAATATTTAATTAAGATTATCATAGTTGTAAAAAAGATTCCCTAAATAGTTCAATAATTTTTCACTCATATTTTCAAGTCAAATAACAAATAACAAATATAATATACAAAAAAAAATTACAAACATTAGCTTCTCCACATATAAAATATGCTATTAAAAATATACTTGCATGTATCATTATAAAAAATAATATTAATCATATTTCAATACAATCAAATCTATTTTTTCAATATATTAATACATTTACTTCACAATTATTACAATAATATATATATATATTATAATTAAAATATGATACCTGTAAGTCACACACACAATATGATCTGCGTCGTATTTTAATAGATCGCGTACTAACCTGAACAAAAACATATAAATGTTAATTAGTAATTTTTTTTAATTAAAATTTTTTAAAAAATAATAACAATATTACTTACTGAAAGAAGCAAAAATAGATGGGAATGGAGAATTCAAATGAAAGAAAAAATTACAAAAACAAAATTTGACCAAAAACTCGAGTGAAAGGCCGAAAGAGAGAGAGAGAGAGAGAATGGAGGAAGTTGGTGGGTGGGGAAAATGGAGGAAGTGAGGAGGGGGGAAGGTGGAGGTTTAATAATGGTGGAATGGGGAGGAGGTGCGCACGGGAGGGAGGGGGAGAGGGAAGAGGAAAGGAGAAGAAAGGAGAGGGGAGGGGAGGGGAGGAGGGAGGAGGGAGGAGGGAGGAGGGAGAAAGGGGGGAGACGTAGGGAAGAATTAGAAGGCGCAACCCCAGCCTTCATAGAAGGCGCAACCCCAGCCTTCAGACAGGAAACGCAATCTCCGATTGCACTTCCTGTGAAAGCGCGCTTCCAAAACGCGCTTTCACTTATTTTTTTAAAACCCCCGCCAGGTACGGTATTTGTTTAATTATTTTTTAATTTACTATTTTAAATTAAATTCGTCAATATTTTGCATCCTAAATTTAATTTTAAATTATTTTTAAAATAAAATATTTAAATTAAATATTTTTTTAACAAAAAATTAATAACCTAATTAATTAAAATTTTAAAAAATTAAAGTAAATAAAAAGTATAATAAATACAAAAAAAATATTAAACATGAAAAATTATTTTAATTATTTGAATTCAAAATAAACTACTAACTATTTAATCTAAATGAATTTTAAACACTTTTGGATAAAAGTAATTGCATATATTTTTGTAAACTAAGTTTTTATATATATATATATATATAAATTGACTAAAAATAATTTATGCATTCTTATTCAAAATGGTTAAAAATTAATTAAAATATATCTCTATATATTTAAATATCGATAGAGACATACTAATTTATTTTATCCAAAAGAGTTCAAATTTTTATTTAGATTATATAGTTAATACTTTATTTTGAATTCAATTAATCAAAATAATTTTTCATGTTTAATATTTTTTGGGTATTTATTGTAATTATTAATTACTTTAGTTTTTAAATTTAAATTTTTTAAGTTACTAATTACCTTTTAAAAAATATGTAATTTAAAATATATTTTCTAATTAGAAAAGAATTTAAAATGGGTTTGGGATGAAAAATATTTAAAATAAATAAAAATTATATAAATTGATTCATTAAAAGTAATTTTGTCTAAATTCGTAATTCAAATTCAAGAGGATAAGTGTTACATTTGCAAGTTCATAGGGCGTTTGTGATTATATGTGAAGTTCACGAAACTTTATGTATTTTGCCCTTATTTTTATTCGACGTATTGTCATTCTAGACTGTTTTTATATGATGACTTGTTGTCATTATAAACTCTGTTAGTATTTGACGGATAATACTTTATTTTAATAAATATTTATATTATTTAATTAAATTTAAAAATTATATTAAATTTATTTATAAATATTAATTAAGTATCATATAAATAAAAAATAAAAACTATAATAATTTTTTGTATACTAATTACAATTAAATAATTATCTATAAATTATATCATAACTATAAATTAAATAAAATAAGAATATATATACAAAACCATTTTTGCAAAATTAAAAAATAAATACAAGTACAATATATATAAAAAATAATATCAAAATTAGTTATATTTTTATTTCTGAATAAATTTTTTATATTTGTATTTTATTCATATGTGTATGAGTTAGTATATTATTCATTTTGTATTTTTTATTGATTTTTTCATCGTAATTTTCAGAAAAAAATCAAAATATATTCGTATGCATTAAATATCGAGTATTTTTTATCTCGTATTTAACTAACTAATGTCCTAAATACAAACTTTTTGCACATAATATTTCACAAAATAAATCGAAAATTGTGTGTATTTATCAAAAACACAATCCGATCAAGTAGAAGCTGCAACCTTTGCCGAAAAGTGTGCTGTCAAAAGTTGAGATGTAGCAGGGCAAAATTAACCCGAGATCCTCCGCTTAGTTGTGGAGGAGAACGGCTAGGGTGGCTGATTGACTTTTGGTCTTTACAAAAATTAGATTATCAAAAACAAAGAGTCAGTCGTACTCTATTTTAACTTTTTTCTTATGTAATTGTCTAAAATGCCTACTAATTTTTGAAGATCATTATTATTTATTTTTGATACTAAATATACAATGTGAAATTTTTCATTCAATTCCAATGAATTAGCACCAAAATAAAGCACCTACCAGATTTAATTTTATAATCAAACATTATTTAGTTTCATAGCCTTGTATAAATCAAAACATCACATCTTTTATTTATAATATTTATTGAAAATTGAGTGGGTTTTGGATCTATGGATTAATTGATATCAATATATTTGAGTTGGATGTTTGCTGATTAGATTCTTGATTGAGATTCTTCATGGTATATATATAGATATTTGTGAGATCCCTCTCATAATAAAAATAGAAAAATACCAAACGATGTAATTATTTACTCCAAATGGACTTTTTCCTATAATTTCTCTCTACACATTTCTTGAATTTTTTGTTTAATATTTTTTTGGAATATTACCAAGGACTTCATGAATTTAAAATTTTAAACAAGTGAATAACTTTAGTAGTTATCCATTACTGTGGGTAATACATGTTGATAAGTAATTTGAGACATAGATTATGAATGTGTTCATTATTCGCACAAATGAAATTTATATGTGACGTTAATTTGAAATACTTGGATTGATAATTTTTGTTAGACATACCTAATTCACACTTTCCAACCTCACTACTGCTACATAAGGTGTTCAAATAATAATAATATTGTTTAGCTTAACACGTCATACAACAAAATCTTCAAAACATGATATATCTAACAAGAAATATAAATTAAAGAGCGTGCACTAATATCAAGTTAAAATTAAGGTATAAAAATAAGTAACCTTGGCTTCATCTATCAAATTAAGAAAAGTAAAAGGTGAAGTACAAAATAAAAATTATTCTGATTTTTTCTAAAATGAAAGATCAAATTAACAAATGATATGTCTACAATCAAATGTAAGACAAAATCTAGATAAATTCAAAGTGAGTAAATGATAAGATTACCGTGTCCTAACATTAGGTGAATTCTCCATAAATTATAAAATTTATTCAATACTTCTAGAGTTCAATTTTTTATATCTTATTTAACATTAGAAGTATCAAAGAGAAATCATACACTATCAATTTATAAGTCACTAATTTACTATCAGATACATAAATAAGACAAAAAAAGAGATTCAAAGGATATTTTAGGTATATGATTAAGGTATTAAGGATATAAAAAATAAAATAAAAAGGTAAAATCAAAGTTTACTTTTATATTTCACTGATTGCGATCCACCATAAGTGGCAGAATAGGTATTTATATTCAATGTTTTCACCACAATTGGGAATAGGATAATTCAAAGGTAGATTTGTCGTAAAAACATATGACAAATATTAAACACCATCTAGATAATGTAAATTCAAGAAAACTTAACAAATTTGGACTTTGTACCCTAGTTGAATTATTGAAATTTTCTTCTATTTTTAGCTTTTTATTTAAACTCAACCACAATGGAAGGAATTTTGATCCGTAATTTAAATGCTTCAATTTAGAGTATAATCTTGACCGAAATGATAACTCTTTTGCCACCCATATTTATCCCTCATTTTATGCACGAAAATTACAATATTTTCTGCACGCTATATCAATATGTTTTTTTGCATGTGCTAGTTCTATTCTATAGGGAGATGGAGGGGTTACATATATATATATATATATATATATAGTAGTTTTGTGCATTTGAATTCAAATGCTAACCATTCTCTCTAATATACACATGGGTTCATATCTAGGTCGGATCAACCTTCATGGGTGACCCATACCCATTCTCTAACATCTCCTATTCGCAAATGAGGGCTAGATACAAGTCTCGTGTGATTTAGTCAAATACTCACAAAATTCATGCAATCAAATGAATCGTGTGGCAAGCGAGCATTCTAACAAAAAGTTTAATATCATATATATATTAAGAATATACAACAACACAATCAATATATTGATGATCTCTCATACAATATAAGAGCATACTTGATCTTAATATATATCATGCATTTACAATTATGTTCCAAACATCAAAGTTTGACATAATTATCTGGCTATTAAATACATAATAGGTGTTAGCCACAGATAGTCTCTCTTCCCCCACTAGGATCTCTCAACTTCAAAATAATTGTTTTCTTATACTTGTCCCGCCTTATCGAATCATCCATGACTATCAAAAATATGCTAAAGTAGCAACACCATATTAATATTTTGAAAAACAATTAAAAGTCATAACAGTATATAATTAGGTTATACAACCTCTCCACCTAATGAGGAGGCATGGATCTTTTCAATCCTCACCCAATGACTTAGGCACACATGATATGAAACATGTGCTATGGTGCTTTCTTCATCCTTGGAAGTGTATATCATTTAGTCAAAATAATGAACCACACAATCCTTGGTCTAAGTGTATCTCGATATTTAACCTAAGTTTTATTCTCGTTTATTCTCAATAAATCACTAATACCAAGAAAACTCATATCTGACCATTGGATAAGTTTCATAGATAGTGAGAAACCATTTCGATTACTCAAGTTCACAATAGTAATTTTATCTTAATTATTCATCAAGATGACATTTTCTTCATGATCTTGTTGTGTTTGCATTTATCGAGATACTAGCGCAACAAAAATATAAATTCAAAACATAAACAAATTCACATATAGAATAAGAAATACCTAATCCTAGTAATCAATGTGATTAATCGATTAGTGTTCTGATTATTCTTTTAAATAAAAAGTGAATTTGTAAATTTACCTGATAGCCTTCTTATTGATGCCAGGTATGAAATGATTTAAATCATTTGCAGCAACTCATATCAAAAATTCTAATTCGCCTAGAGTTACACGTGTCACCCCTCTAATAGTATCCACATATTGGGAACATTCATGTATTTTCCAACTTATGTTAGTAAATCCAAAATCGTAATTCCAATTTTGAATTTTAGTGTGCTTTGATTCTCATTTCAACGGGTAAACAAAGAATCAAAGTAGTAATCAAAAGGTGGAATCTTTTTATGAAAAAAAGGGATATGAAAAGGGAGTAAATTATGTGGTTTTCTTTGAGAGAGGGGGACTGAAAGTTACACATGCAACCCCATACCTTTAGGTATTTGTAAGAATGAGTTTTGCCACACCACATCTCATATGGTGTTTATAGCACTGACTTAGATGACACTCTATTTAATACGAGTGTCACTGATTCTAGGGCATAGACTCATAAAGAAAGATAAGCCTAGTGAAACTTATCATGGAGCGTACCATGTCCAATAGGGTTCGATTCTTTTGCTCGCTACCCCATTCAACTAATGTGTGTTGGGTCGAGTCCGTTGTGAGAGAATCATATTCTCCTTTAGATAATCAAGAAACTCCATGCCCAAGTATTGACCTTCTCGATTAGATCACATGATCTTAATACTATGCTTGGTTTATTTCTCCACTGTATGCTTGAATTATTTAAACCTTTCAAAGGCTTTAGACTTGTATTTCAAAAGATACACTTTCCATACCTTGAATAATCATTGGTGAAGATAATGAAGTAATGATAGTTCCTTCGTGCACTAACACTTAGTAGCCATACATTCTGTATGGATCATATCCAATGGATTAATTTGCATGCTCCATTTCTCCAACAAATGCAGATTTGGTTATTTTTCCCTTAAAGCAAGATTAACAAGTTAGCATCTCTTGTAAGTCCATTAGTTCAAGCAAGTGTGCCATTTTGTGAATTATTTTCTTAGAGACAAGGCCTAATCTTGCATGCCACAAGTATGTAGAACTGTGATTATCTAATTTTTGTGTTAAATGTGCAAAATAGAGTTTTGGGGGTAGGAGAGTTTATAAATCATTTGTTAGTACTCCAACATGATTTAATGAAGAACCATAAAAAATGGAACTCTTTCCATTCTTTATTGAAAAACTAAAACCCTCTCTATTCAAAAAAAGAATAGAGATGATGTTCTTTATTAATTCAGAAACACAAAGAGAATTATTTAAATCTATCCTAATTCCACTACCTAGAGCTAAGTGGCTAATGCAACAACTCTTGCTCCATTCCCCAACTTTAGAGTTGTATCTCCACTACTTAGCTTCCTACTTCTTGTTATTGTGTATTACAAAGATGAGAATCATAGCTGGTATGCAATACCCAAGTTGCATTATTAATCAAAAGTAGCTCGTAAAGTACTCCTTGCAGTTCCTCCTCTAGTGCCCTAACTTGCCATAATGGTGGCACTTGTCTTTAGATTTGGAACATTTTTTGATTCCATCAGAGCCTTTCATATTTGTGCCCTTCATGGAACTTTTTCCTTTCTTTTTCTCTGACTTTGTATTGGGAAGAAGAGCCAATCAACATTATGGGTTTCTTTTTCTTCATGGTGGATTCAACCATCTTCAACATGTTGACTAGTTTAGCAAAGCTAGGCTCCATTTTATGCATGTTGAATTTCAGCACAAAAGAGTCGAATGAGGATGGCATAGACTGCAGGATGAGATCAAAATAGAGTTTATTGTCGATGACAACTCCAAGTGACTCAAGCCCTTCGATCAGGCTTATCATCTTTAGTCCATATGCATAGACCAGAGAACCTTCCATCACACGGGTTCTGAAATGCTTTTTTGAGACTTGATATCTTGCGTGCCTAGTGTGTTCACTATACAACTCTTGCAAGTGAAGGTGAATCTCGACAGCATGTGCCAAATTCTCATGCTGTCTCTTATTCGTGAAATATTTTACAAACCGCAAGTGCACGGTGTCAAGATTTAATATAACGGTGAGTTGAGTATCGTTTTCACAAAGATTGTAATAAAATATTACAACAAGTATTATAGTTCAAATAGTCCTAATTTTATCTAGAAAATCAAGTGATGATTGGTAAACAAAGTAGAATAAGATAAAAATTGCAAAGATAAAACTAGAGTTCTTAGAAGTAATACAACAAACACCTTATGAACAAAATTTTTTAGAGGAATAACTCACCTAATTATCACCTATGTTATTTCTTCCAAAACATACTAATTCAAGTCAACAATACATGTAAGTCAAGAATTCCTAAGCTCATCAATTCTCTCTCTCGAGTGCCGAATTGATTATGAGTTCTAATATGAATTTTAATATCTCTATAAAAACTCAAGAATAAAACTCTACAAAGGTTCAATAAATTCTTTTTCAAAACTTTAAAGGTTTCATAAGTTTCTTAACTCTATGATTCCTATGTTATATTATCTTCATGATCATGTATAATATTCCCTCTCCTGAGTATCGAATCTCATACATCAAACACTCTCAATTAATGACCAAATAATCAAGATGTAATACTAAACAAGATAACACAAACAAGATGAATAACTTGAACTAATAATATTTGGAATTCAAAATATATGATCAAATAAGTTACATCATCCTCTAGAAAGAAATATTTAGTTCATCATGTATGAATATACATAAGAAAGAGCATGGACATTGTTCACCAATTCATGAAGTGGAAGAAATGGTTGAAGCTCTCTTTATCTCCAAGAATGGCTTTCTCCTAAGAATGACTCCTCCTTCTATCCAACAATACTTCTTCTGTCCAAAAATAACTCCTCACATCCCAGAATACCTTTGGAGGCAAAAACTTACTACAACTTTAAGGTTGCAAACCCAAGTGCAGGTTGTAGTAAGTAATAAAATTCTCGTGAGTCCGAGGTCGATCCACAGGGAAGTTGTTTGAAAAATTCAAGTTTATATTTTTAAAAAAATGGAGTTTATGTGAATCAAAATATATGAACAATTAATGTATGATGTAACTAAAGAAAAACCGAAGTAATAAAAGTACTGACGATTAGGAATCCACTCTTGAGTTTTGGATAGAGAAATGATTATTTATTCTTTTTACCTCTATTAATTTTCAAGTATTTATTGTGCCATTGGAGATACATAAATCAAGAATCACCATAAAACAAGTAGGGTTTAGATCAAAAATAAAAATAATAATACAACATACTTAAACAATTTCTACTCTTAATAACCATTTCTCTTTCTCCATCAAGAGATTCACCCTTTTTTCTCAGCAAAATAAAATTTAGAAAGATATAATAAAAGTAACAAAGACTAAAAATATAAGAAAAACTAGAGAATGCATTTCTATTACTACTAGAAAACTTATAATACTAGAAAATATACAAACTAGATAACTTAGCCTAAAGAAACCCTCTACCCCCTCCTCTTACAAGTTTAATACATGACCTATTTATAGTACTTAGAGTAAGCTAGAGGCCAAATAAATAATGGAGGTGTTAATCAAGTGGTATGCTAGTTGCCAAGAGTTGGTAAGTTGTTACATAAATTTCTCACCCACTGAATTGAATTACATTTTTCGGTCAGATACAGTCAGATTTTGAAGATACATGAATAATTAATATTGTAGATCTTTCAGTGCTGATATATTTTCATATATCTTTGTCAAATTTGTTGGTTAGATGAAGGCAATATGGTCAAATTACCGATTCATATCCAAGAGCCGCCCTTTAACATCAGCAACAACTTGCAGCCTATGGTTTTACCATTTTGACACATTTTCACACTATCTTGTCTTCAGCAAACTTGTTTATTTACCTCATAGGTATAACATATCCGAATTTCAGCCCAAAATAAATTTGGGCTCAAGATATATAACCGAATTGGTGAAATAAGTTAATATTGGGCTGAACTCTGATCTGAATTTTGGTGATCCATTTTGTGCAACTATGTGGATGAATTTTCTGCTATCATCAAGACTAAATTGGGTTAAGCCTCCAACATAAACATTGTACCTCTATCTCTTGCTTTCAAATGAAATAAGTTTCAGGTCCATAAGGCTTTTAATCATGAAGTTATACTCAAATTATAAAAACTGCACAAGTCTGAAAACATGCTTCCATTTATTTCCTAACACAAAATATTAATAAAACAATAATATTAACAAGAATAAAGCAAGAAAAGTATAAATGATTTGATACAAAAATATGTTAAAATATATACTTATCAAATTCTCTCATACTTAACCCTTGCTTGTCCTCGAACAAGCTTAAAACAAATATAAACTAATTCACTTTTGTAGGAAATCACGATTGCATTTAGCATATACAACAAGCCTTTAAACCCCTAGGTGGCGCATAGAGGATGAGTTATAGTCTCTTGAAGGTTTCCAGCAGTGATACCTAAAAACACCTATAATAACTATCTTCCAACTTTTATTATCATGAAGCAACAAAGTAATATGAAAATAAAATCAAACAAGTGTTGAGTTTAACTCTTAGTCATTCAAAAATCAATATATTTCCACAATAAGCATACTCAAGTGTGTGTGTGGACAGTTAATGTCAATAGTGATGGAACTATGCATGCTTCAAATAAGTGAAATTCTCATAAAATCTTGCAAAAACCATAACTCAATCTTTAACAGAAAAGTTAAACATCACAGGCTCTTCCTTTGGTGCAAATCTCTACTACACTAAAGGCACCACACGAAATCAAAAGGTTTTCAACAAAGGTTGTAATGGGGCCAAAGGGTGGTGATGTAGTTAAGAAATAAAAGGATAGGATGCAATAAAAGTTCTAAAAACTTCATGGAATTAGAGACATAGAATTTATTGATGAAATATTCTCAAACTCCACAAATTTCACACTGAGGTCTATTGTTATTGAATTGGATCCCTCTTATTCATCTTGCAACATCTCATTTTTAGTTGCAATTTGTAGCACTTTGCAATTTTTTTTTATTATTGTTTTTCTTCTTTTTTTTTTCTTTTAAAAGAAACTCCCCCACACTTATCTTCTATTCCAACCTGAATTTCTTTTGTAAGTTTAAGCTGTCAATTGAATATCTCTTAAACTTCAATCATTTTTAGAATAAGAGTTAGATACTAGTTTATTTAGGTTAGGTAAAAAGATATGGTTACAAAAAATATTTATTTATTGTAAGGCTCAAAGTGGTTTACTAGGGGGATGTTTTCTTTAAATATCATATAGGGAACAAGCTGATTTAACAATGGTGCTAGAAAGCCTAATGCCTTAATTATTTTTCTAGTGGTGCACTATCAATCGTTCATCTCGACAGACCAAAAGTAAAATTTCTAATACTCAACCCCTACATGTTGAAGATTCAAGTGATGATTAGAGCAAGGGCATAAGAACTATCTATTTTGACATGATTGTCTTCACACTAAATAACATAACTATTTGTGCAAAATAAAATTTGAGTATAATTATCGCAAAAATATATTAACCAAATAACAATATCAAAGTCCAAAACAACACCCATCATCAATCAAACCATATTATTCATGCTTAATTTTAATCATTGAAGTTGGAAGAACCTATACGACTCAAAAAGAACAATTGGTAATTCACAAACATTTGTTAAAAATTTTACAAACTTGCCATGTTATGCAAAAAATAGGAATGCGTCTCATGAGTGTTACAATTACCCTTTACTCAGCCACCTTTTTTCACACTTTCAACGGACCCATAAAAAAACACGCTTGATTTATATTTATTTTTTCATATTTTCATTTTTTATTTATTTTTTATTTTATTATTTTATTATTATTATTATTATTTAAATACTAGAAAAACACACATTGAACATACAAGTCATGATATCAATTATCCCTCCCCCAACCTAATCGAGACATTATCTCTAATGTCAAAAATAGATAGAAAAGTAGAGTTTGAAAGATATCACCTGAAATGCGGCTAATAAAGTTGAAACAAAAAAAATAAAAAAAATACATACTATTAGATAAAATCATTAACAATAAGTATCATAGACTGAGAGTCAAATTCAATTTGCGTTTTCAACCATTGTTTCTGTTGGACCAATCCACATTGGCCAAGGTTGGATCAGGTTTTGGCACATATGCTAGAAGTTGATCAATCAGTTGGTCAGGTGTCGGAGCAGAAATGATGATTCTTCTCGCAGAAGTTGAAATAAAACTTTTTTTTACTGCATGATCTACAAAAGATAGCCAACCATCATAAAAACCATTAACATTAAGCATACCTATAGGTTTTTTGTGAATAATGAGTTGTGCCCAAGAGACAATTTGAAATAATTCCTCCAGTGTACCAAAACCGCCAGGTAGAATGATGAATGCATCTGCATTGTTTAACATATTAGGCATTCTTTCCTGAATATGTGACACTTTTAGCTCATCTCCAATGGTCATACCTGTGATATTCTGTACTGTTAAAGATTTTAGGATAACTCCAGAACTTTGACACCTCCTACATAAGCAGAAATAGCAACACTCCCCATTAACCACAAATTGCCTCCCCCATACACTAAATGAATTTTTCTTTCTGCTAAAGTTCTACCAAGGTTATTGGCTGCCCCTATAAACTCACTATTTTTTTCTAGATTAGATCCACAAAAAACACAAATGGAAGTAAATTTGTGAGTTGAAGAAACTTTTATTTTTTATTTTTTTTTGAAAATATGTTGTGCAAAAATAGAGTGAGTACGGTGATATTTATTGAGGTGTGAACAGGGAATGCATTTATTGCATGTCTTTTTCTTTTGTTAAAAAGGTTGAAAATAAGGACACATACGAAATTTAAAAATTAGCTACTAACATGTGTATGTACATGTAGTTGTGATTGTGGCTCACATCTTCCTCTGGTTTTACGTCTATAATGGCTTAAATGCCCTCTATGGGTCGAGGATATGCTTCCCATCCAGTTTTCTTATAAACTGGAAAACAGGGTCTTTTAATGTCAGATTCCCAAGACTATAAAGCTCATATTCATTTCGAAAATGATCCCATAAATCAAGAATTGCACGTTGTACCAATCCACATGAATGCGTCTCAAGAGTCAATATAATGTGATCTAAAGACTCCTTACTCAATCCATCTATAATGAATTTAAGTTTATCTTCTTGATTTTTAGAGACCATTCCTAAAGAATGACACTTTGTGTTGCAAGTCCATCTAGCACAAATATGACAAACTTTCATTTTTTTCGCCCTTTGTTTTTTTGAATTTGCTTTTACCAAAACCAGACATGTATCTAGTAAATCTGGAAACTCATGTGAAAACTCACTTGCCCTTACCTTTGCTTCAATTATCCATCGTATATCCTCCGGGATGCCCTTGTGTATAAGCATCCTCAATCTTTCAATCCTGATTTTATAAATTTTCAAAATTGCATTTTTAGGAAGAAAAGAAATTCGCTTCTTGAGAGTTAGAAAAATGTCACCCATTTTAAAAAGAACAAGAAAAGAGAATGAGAAAAGTAAAGAAAAATTATACAAAGATTTAAGTTGTTTGGGAAACTGACAAGTCCGACTTTTATAGCCACGGAGTACCGTTATCCGCCATTTAACCGGGAAAAGAAAAAAAAATAATGTTAGAGAAAATGAGTATATGCAATACTAATCATAACAAGGGTTAAAAAGAAAAAGAATTTCCTCTTGTGAAAATTGATTTTCTAGAAATGGTTTAACTCTTTGTCCATTTACTTTGAATATGTTACCATTTCTAGGATTCTCAATTTCAATCACCCTATAAGGATATACTTTTTTTACAACAAAAGGACCACTCCACCTTGATCTCAATTTTCCAGAAAACAAATACAATCGAGAATTATAAAGCAAACCTTTTGACCAACCTCAAATATTTTTCTTGAAATTTTATTATCATGAAAATCTTTGATTCTTGCTTTATAAATTTTAGAATTCTCATATGCATAATTTCTCAGTTCTTGAAGTTCATTGATTTGCAATTTGCGCAATTTTGAAGCTTCATCAAGGTTGAAGTTAAACATTTTGATTGTCCAATAAGCTTTATGTTCAAGTTCAACAGGTAAATGACAAGGTTTTCCATAAACTATCCTATAAGGAGACATGCCTAATGATGTTTTGAAAGTAGTTCTATATGCCCAAAGTGTATCGGTAAGTGTAAGAGACCAATCTTTACAGTTTGGGTTAACTGTTTTCTCCAAAATTTGTTTTATCTCTCTATTTGCAAGTTCAACTTGTCCATTTGTCTGAGGGTGATAAGGGGTTGCAACTTTATGTATGATTCCATATTTCCTCATTAAAGTTCCGAAAACTTTGTTACAAAAATATTTTCTCCATCACTGATAATAGATTTAGGAATTCCAAATCGACTTAAAATATTTTCTTTCAAAACATTTATCACTATTTTGTGATCATTGTTTCGACAAGCAATTACCTCGATCCATTTTGAAACATAATTTATGGCAACCAATATGTAAAGAAAACCAAATGATAATGGAAATAGCCCCATAAAATCAATACCCCAACAATCAAAGATTTCAATCACTAGGATAGGGTGTAGGGGCATCATATTTCTCTTTGAAAGGGACCCTAACTTTTGACAATTTTCACAACTTTTGCAGAAAGTGTAAGTATCTTTGAAAAGAGTTAGCCAATAAAATCCACATTGCAAGATTTTTGCAGTAGTTTTCTTTACAGAAAAATGACCACCACATGCTTCTAAATGACAAAATTTGACAATATTACCTATCTCATTGTCAGGCACACATCTTTGAAAGATTTGATCCGGATAATATTTGAATAGGTATGGATATCCCAATAATTTTTTTTAACCTCAGTCAAAAACTTCTTTTTGTCTTGAGAGTTTCAATGCGATGTCATCTTTCCTGTCACAAGAAAATTAACAATGTCAGCAAACCAAGGTAAAATAGAAATATTAAATAGTTGTTCATCAGGGAAAGTGTCATTAATAGGTGTGGTTTGAAATTAGTCATCACAAACAAGTCTCGACAAATGATCAGCCACTACATTCTCTACTTCCTTTTTATCTCGAATAGTAACATTAAATTCCTGGAGTAAGAGAATCCACCCAATCAGTCTTGGTTTAGCATCTTTTTTTTTGACAAAATATATTTTAAAGCTGCATGATCACTGAAAACAACAATTTGTGAGCCAACAAGATAAGATCGAAATTTATCCAATGCAAAAACTACAGCAAGTAATTCTTTTTCAGTTGTTGTATAATTTAATTGAGCACCATTTAAAGTTTTACTTGCATAGTAAATAACATATGGTTTTTTTATCTTTTCTTTATCCAAGACAGCTCCAACAATATAATCACTAGCATCACATATTATTTCAAAAGGTAAAGTCCAATCTGGAGGCTGCATGATTGGAGCAGACGTAAGTATGCTTTTAAGCTTAACAAAAGCATTTTCATAGTTTTCAGTCTATTAAAAAATAGTCTTTTGTTAGAAGATTACACAAAGGTTTAGATATTATACTAAAATCTTTGATAAATCTTCTATAAAAACCAGCATGTCCTAAAAATGATATAATCTCCTTCACAGTCTTTGGTGTTGACAAATTGGCAATTAACTCAATTTTAGATTTGTCAACCTCAATACCTTCTGATGATATAATATGTCCAATAACAATACCAGTTGTTACCATGAAGTGACATTTCTCCCAATTGAGCACAAGATTCTTTTCTTCACACCTGATCAAAACCTTTTTTAAATTAGATAAGTAATCATCAAATGAATTACCAAAAATAGAAAAACCATCCATGAAGACTTCAAGAAAACGTTCAACCATGTCACTAAAAATACTAAGCATGCATCGTTGGAATGTAGCTGGTGCATTACATAATCCAAAAGGCATCATTCGATATGCAAAAGTACCAAAAGAACATGTAAAAGTTATTTTCTCTTGATCTTCAAGTACAATTGTAATTTGATTATACCCAGAATATCCATCTAAAAAGCAATAAAGTTCGTGTCCCGCAACTCTTTCTAAAATTTGATCCATGAAAGGTAATGGAAAATGATCTTTTCTAGTAATTGAGTTGAGTTTTCTATAGTCAATGCACATTCGCCAACCAGTAACAGTCCTAGTTGGAATTAATTCATCATTCTCATTCTTGACTACAGTAACTCCAAATTTCTTAGGTACAACTTGAGTAGGACTTACCCATTTGCTATCAGAAATAGAATAAATGATTCCATTATCTAATATTTTAATGACTTCATTTCTTAATACTTCTTTCATATTAGGATTTAGCCTTCGTTGCATTTCTCTAGATGGTTTAGCATTTTCCTCTAGATAGATATTATGTGTGCAAATGAAAGGATTAATACCTTTAATATCAGCAATGGTCCATCCTAAAGCATTCTTATACATTTTTAGAGTTTCGATCAACTTACCTTCTTGAGATGCATCGAGTTTGGAAGAAATTATTACTGGAAAAGTCTCATTCTCACCCAAGAAAGAGTATTTCAAATTAACTAGCAAAGGTTTCAAATCAACCATGGGAGCTTTAATACTTGATGGAATAGATTTTACTGTTGATGATGAAAGTTCTTCGAACCTTGACTTCCAAAAATATTTTTCTTGTACCTGCAAAAATTTAGTGATAGTATTAGTGTGTGCCTTTTTACAAATACTTTCACTTTCAAAACAAGTCTCCAAAGAATCTAAAGAGTTGGTAGTAGTAAATTATTCATGAACAAGTTCCTCAATTGAATCCACTTCATGTACTTCGACATTTTCCAGGTTGCATACAAACATTAAACATATTTAGTTCCAAAGTCATATTTCCAAATGATAACTTCAAAATACCATTTCTACAATTAATCAAAGCATTTGAAGTTGCAAGAAAAGGACGACCCAAAATGATAGGAATTTGTGTATGTGTTTGTGCAACAGGCTCTGTGACCAAAACAATATAATCAACTGGAAAGTAAAACTTATCAATTTGTACCAACACATCTTCTACTATTCCCTTTGGAACTTTAATCGAACGATTAGCTAGTTGGAGTACAACATAAGTTGTTTTAAGTTCTCCCAAACCTAACTGTTCATAAACTGAGAAAGGTAGAAGATTTACACTAGCACCAAGATCAAGCAAAGCACGCTCTATTCTAGTGTTTCCTATGATATATGAAATGGTTGGACAACCTGGATCTTTGTATTTAGGTGGAGTGAATTGTTGAATGATTGAACTAACACTTTCAGTTAAAAATGCCTTCTTTTGTACATGATGTTTTCTTTTGATTGTACACAAATCTTTCAAAAATTTGGCATAAGGTGGAACTTGCTTGATTGCATCCAACAATGGAATATTAATCTTGACTTGTTTAAAAATTTCAAAAATTTCAGCATTTGAGTTTAATTTCTGAGTTGCTTGCAATCTTTGAGGAAAGGGTGCTGGAGGTAAATAATTTTCTTTTTCATTATTTTCACGTTACCTTCTTCAAACTTACCTTCGTCATCAAGACTATTTCCATTTTTCATTTCTGGAGGTAGATTAGAAACTTTCTTCTTGGGATGAATAGTCTTGTCAACAACTTTTCCATTCTGAAGAGTTGTAACTGAATTAGCCTCCTTGACAGCATTTTCCCCTGAAGAAGAAGAAACATGACACTGAGTGGAAGGATTAGGTTGAGGTTGAGCAGGAAATTTACCTTGTTCATGAGTACGCAAAGAAGTTGTCAGTGTTGAAAGTGTGCTTCTGATCTCATTGATAGCTTGTGAAGTCTGATTATTGATGTTTGTTTGTTCATGCATAAATACTTGCAAAGTCTTCTCAATGGATTTTGTATGTGGAGCTGGATAAGAATGAAAGTTTTATGGTTTTTGTGAATGCAGTAGTTGGGCACGATTATTATCTCACCAACTGAAATTGGGATGATTTCTCCATTGTGGATTGTAAGTTTCAGAATATGGAGAATGGAAAGGTTTTTTGAATGTGTTCATAAAATTTGCTTGTACTGGAATGTTTGGACATTCATTGGTGGAGTGCCCTAAAAGTTCACAATTGCTACAAACTTCTTCATCTTGCATAGATTTGATTTCTTTTACTTTTCTAAGTTCCATTGCTTCAACTTTTCTTGTTAAACTAGCGAGCCTAGCATTTGGATCATCTTCTTGGCTAAGGTAATATTTTCTTTTATTACTATTAGCAAGATTAGATCTAATAGAACATTTGGAAGAATTAACACTATGCTATGATTGAGAGTTTTCTGCCAAATGATCTAGATATTCTAGGGCTTCATCAGGTTCCTTATCAAGAAACTCACCATTACACATTGTTTCAACAAATTATTTTATTTCAGGAGTTAAACCTTCATAAAAGAAACTAATTAAGCACCATTTTTCAAAACCATGATGTGGGCATGAATTCAACAAATTTTTAAATCTTTTCCAACATTGAAAGAAAGCTTCATTCGAATTTTGAGAAAAATTTTGAATTTGTCTTTTCAAAGCATTGGTTTTATGAGTTGGAAAGAATTTTTTCAAAAATTCAGCTTGCATTTCTTGCCAAGTGCCAATTGACCTAGGCTTTAAAGAATTAAGCCAATTTTTTGCTTTATCTTTTAAAGAAAAAGGAAATAATTTGAGCTTAACAATCTTATTTATGCAAGTTTGATCATCAAAAGTGGGACATACTTCATCAAATTCTTTTAAATACAAGTAAGGGCTTTCAGAGTCTAAACTATGGAAATTAGGAAGTAAAGGGATCATACCTGACTTGAATCGAAAATTATTTGCATTTAGAGGTAAAATAAAACAAGAAGGAGAAGAATTTCGAGGAGGTTGCAAGTAATAATGCATGGTACGCACCTGTTGATTCTCATTTTCATCCTGGACACTTTCATTTTCAACCATGGTGGAAGTGTGTGGAGATGATTCAAACAAATTTCCAAACAAAGTGTCAGAATTATTTCTTACTAAACAACAAAAATTATGACTATGATACCATATAACCATATATCCATAAAGAAAATAAACAAACTATATTTACAAAGGAAAAATATTAACAAACCTGAATACTTACCTTGCCTTCCCCGGCAACGGCGTCAAAAACTTTCTATAACTTTAAGGTTGCAAACCCAAGTGCAGGTTGTAGTAAGTAATAAATTTTTCGTGAGTCCGAGATCGATCCACAGGGAAGTTGTTTGAAGAATTCAAGTTTATATTTCTAAAAAAATGGAGGTTATGTGAATCAAAATATATGAACAATTAATGTATGATGTAACTAAAGAAAAATCAAAGTAATAAAAGTACTGAGTATTAGGGATCCACTCTTGAGTTTTGGATAGAGAAATAATTATTTATTCTTTTTACCTCTATTAATTGCCACAATTGGAATCCATACATAATGAAGGTTCCAATGGGAAGATATTATCAAGTAACTCATGCAATTGTCTTACTATTGCAAATTATCTCTTAACGCCAATACTTATTTATGGGATCAAGTATTTATGCACACCTTCGTCAGTAACAAATCAAGGTTTCACATTAGTAGTCGGTGGGGTAAAACCGTACAATAAGTTAAATGAACCCAACTATTTGTTGTACCATTGGAGATACATAAATCAAGAATCACCACAAAACAAGTAGGGTTTAGATCAAAAATAAAAAATAATAATACAACATACTTAAACAATTTCTACCCTTATAACCATTTCTCTTCCTCCATCAAGAGATTCACCCTTTTTCCTCAGCAAAATAAAATTTAGAAAGACATAATAAAAGTAACAAAAACTAAAAATATAAGAGAAACTAGAGAATGCATTTCTATTACTATTAGAAAACTTACAATACTAGAAAACATACAAACTAGATAACTTAGCCTAAAGAAACCCTCTACCCCCTCCTCTTACAAGCTTAATACATGGCCTATTTATAGTACTTGGAGTAAGCTAGAGGCCAAACAAATAATGGAGGGGTTAATCAAGTGGTATGCTAGTTGCCAAGAGTTGGTAAGTTGTTACACAAATTTCTCACCCACTGCATTGAATTACATTTTTTGATCAGATACAGCCAGATTTTGAAGATATGTAAAGAATTAAACTTGTAGATCTTTTAGCGCTGATATATTTTCATATATCTTTTGTCAAATATGGCAGTCCGATGAAGGAGATATGGTCAAATTACCGAGTCATGTCCAAGAGCCACCCTTTAACATCAGCAGCAACTTGCAGCCTATGGTTTTACCATTTCAACACATTTTCACACCATCTTATCTTCAGCAAACTTGTTTATCTACCTCTTGGGTATAACATATCCAAATTTCAGCCCAAAATAAATTGGGCTCAAGATATATAATCGAATTGGTGAAATAAGTCAATACTGGGCTGAACTCTGATCCGAATTTTGGTGATCCATTTTGTGCAACTACTTGGACAAATTTTCTGCTATCATTAAAACTGAATTGGACTGAGCCTCCAACATAAAAGTTGTACCTCTATCTCTTGGCTTTTAAATGAAATAAGCTTCAGGTTCATAGGGATTTTGATCATGAAGTTATGCTCAAATTACAAAAACTGTACAAGTTTGGAAACATGCTTCCATTTATTCCCTAACACAAAACATTAATAAAACAATAATATTAATAAGAATAAAGCAAGAAAAATATAAAGAATTTGATACAAAAATATGTTAAAATGTGCACTTATGAAGGCTCCTTGGGGTCCTTAAATCCAGATGGGAGAAGCCCTAAATAGGGAAAAAATCCATTTTGCCCCTTTTATCCGCGTGGCAATGCGTAGGCACTGACTGGACAACCTAGCACAACAAGATACTGAACTTTCTATCTTCAACATCTTCAGCCTCTTTAAACCCATTTTTGACTATCTTATAGTCTAAACTGGATTTTGGTGTCTTCATACAAATTGTATTTCTATGTCTTGTATTTTCATATGCACTTGAATCAACTAAATATGACATCTGGGGAGATAGTTATGCTTGAAATACCATGATATGTCATAGTAGAAAATTTCAGCCCAGTGCTGACTCTTGAACTCGGATTTTTTTATTGAGATCGATAGAATTAAATTTTGTGGTAAACATAGAAGTTATAGATATATCTATTATATTTCTATGGGTTCAAGAATCAAGTCAAAATCATGTTTGACCAAAGAGTTATGATTGAAATACGAAAATTACCATTAGTAGCACCACAATTCAGATTCTTCAACATTTCAACAAAAGAATTAGTTTCTCTCCATTTTCTTCTCTTTTTGTCATTACCTACAAAATTACAAACTAAATGCATTAAAAAGTAGCAAAAACACTTGAAAACAAACTAAATGTTAATAAAAAAATATATGAATTGTTGGTATTAAACCAACTTATCAAATACCCCAAAACTTGAAGATTTGTTTGTCCTCAAGCATCAAACATGAAATTCTCAATAACAACCCCTCTATGAATTAGGTAACCAAAGTCGAGAATTTTTTTTCATCTTTTCTCAAAAGATTAGAAAAATATACTAAGTTTACATGTTAACATGCATATTGGTTTCACTTAACTTCATGGTCTTGTGAGTTTGAAAATAGTAGTTTATCAAATTTTATTTATCATCCGGATAGATTTACAAAGCTAACTACTCATATTTGATCCACTTTTAAAGTGTTTACCAAACTCCATAAGCTTGTTTTCCACACTAGTCTCCACTAATGTAGGTAGATCATAGTATCAAAGATCAAAAGGGCTTGCAAAGCTTGTATTGTGAGGCTTGGGTAATGATGGGAATATATGGAAAATTGTAGCTAAAATTTACCCATTTTACACAATCATACTAGAACTTTTATGAATGAACACCAACTTTTTCATCAATCCCTTCATTTTTCTCTATTGAAAATCCTATTCTTCTTTTTTTATCTTAGATTATCCCCAAACTTATTTCTTTTATTGTATGCAATGGGGGTCTATTTGTTTTATGGAGTTCAAATCATACACCCCAATTCATAATCTCTTCATTTTCATCATTTTTCAATTTTTTCTTCTCTTTGTTTTTTGCTTTTTCTTTTTTGAATACAACAATTCATTCAAGAATGATTGTGTAAATGAGATGAAAAAGGGTAGAATATTGGAATTTTTTTTTATAAAGCTCGATAATATGTATAGGGTGTCCAAAAAATTGTTTTAATAGGCTCAAGAGGGGATATTAGGGAATAATTCAAGTATAGGTTGGCTTGAAAGGCTCAAACGGTCCAAAAATGGCCTAAATCATTTCCTTAATGCATGCCACCTAAGATTTTACCTCGACTAGTGATCAAGCAATTCTAGAGGTTGGTGGGATCATTCAGAAAATAATTAGATCTTATCAACTGTCTCTAAATAATTAAATGAAACTCAAAAAACTACTTAGTGCATCAAGATTCACAAAACCTCATAAAGTAAATAAAATCAATTTTTTATGTTTAGACATGTAAACAAATGTATATATTCTAATATTCACTTTTTTTTTAACATGCACATTGTTGATCACTAAACTTGACAATCAATAAACCAAAACAAGCTACAAATAAGCATTAAATATTTCAAACAACAAGACAATTATCTTAAACTCCCCCCAAACTTAATATAAGCATTGTCCTTAATAATTGAGAGAATTGTAAAATTAGAAGACTTTCCTAAAAATGGGTGGTGTTCTTTCAGAATTAAAACCCTATTTTTTATTTTTTTATTTTCAGTATTTAGCCTGCAAAAATGAGTAAAATATCAAGGAACAATCATCATGATATGAAACAACACACTAATAATAAGAAATAAAACAACACACAGGAAAATAAGAAAAGAGAGCTTGGGTTGCCTATCAAGAAGCGCTTTGTTTAAAGCCTTTAGCTAGGTTTAAACCCCATACCTTATGTTGCTTCCCCAAGTGAAAGATTAGATATCTTCCAAATTTTATTTTTGTAATAATATTTCAACCTTTGACCATTGACACAGAATAATGTGTCATCCTTACCTTTGAGCTCAACTGCCCCAAATAGAAATGTCTTGTTGTCATTGAGGACCCAACCATCTAGATTTCAATTTTCCTGAAAAAAGTTTTAATCTAGAATTGAAAAGCAACACAAGTTGTTCATGTTGAAATTCCCTTCTCATTATCATTTTGTCATGCCATTGTTCTGTTTTTTCTTTATAGATTTTTGCATTTTCATAGGCATCAAGCCTAAATTCCTCCATTTCATTGAGTTGCAACAATCTTTTTTCTCTAATTGCTTTTGTATCAAAATTTAATTGTTGTACAACCCAATATGCTCTATGTTTTAGCTCAACAAGGAGGTGACAAGCTTTTTCATAAACTAATCGATAAGGAGACATACCTATAGGAGTTTTATATGATGTACGGTATGCCCACAATGCATCATCAAGCTTATGTGCCCAATCCTTTCGATTAATGCTTAATGTTTTCTCAATGATTTGCTTCACTTCTCGGTTTAAGATTTCAGCTTGTCCATTTGATTGAGGATGGTATCCAAGAGGTACCCTGTGTCTTACACCATATTTAGCCAAGATGTTACAAAAATGAGAACCTTTATCACTTACAATTGCTCTAGATGTGCCAAAATGAGTGAAAATATGTTTGTGCAAGAATTTAAGCACTACCTTGGCATCATTAGTAGGTGTGACAATTACTTCTATCCACTTGGAAACATAATCCATAGTAAGAAAAATGTATGATCGACCATTTGATGGAAGAAATGGTCCCATGAAGTTAATTCCCCAAACATCAAAAAGTTCAACTTCCATCATGTTAGCCAAAGGAAGCTCATGGCGTCTAATTGTTCTAACCCTTTGACACCAATCACATGTCTGCACAAAAGCATAACAATCCTTAATCAAAGTTGGTCAATAAAAACCAGATTGCAATACCTTAGAAGCTGTCCTTGTAGGTCCAAAATGACCACCACATGGGGATGAATGACAATGCTTGAGAATTTAATTTGTTTCCTCTATTGGAATGCATCTCCGAATCACAGAATCTGAACACCTTTTGAAGAGCAAGGGATTATCCCATAGATATGATTTCACATCATGTAAGAATTTTTTCTTTTGATGATATGTGAGGTCTGGGGGCAATAATCCACCTGCAAGAGAATTCACAAAATCTGCATACTAAGGTAAATTATCTTTTATTGCCAAAATAAACTCATATAGGAAAAATTATTTAATTAGCCCTTCAAAGTTTTTATTTTTGTGCTCCAACCTTGATAAGTGATTGGCCACCATATTTTCACTTCTCTTCTTATCTTTAATTTCAAGATCAAATTCTTGAAGAAGGAGTATCCATCGAATTAGCATTGGTTTTGCATCTTTTTTGACAAATAGGTACCTAATAGCAGCATGATCGATATACACTACCACATTGGTACTTACAAGATAAGCACAAAATTTATCAAATGCAAAAACAATGGCTAACAATTCTTTTTTAGTGGTCGTGTAATTTTATTGAGCATCATTAAGTGTTCGGCTTGCATAGTAAATGGCCTTGAAAATTTTATCTTTTTTTTGTCTTGAGACTGCTCCAACCGTATAATCCTAGCATCACACATAAGTTCAAATGGTTGGATTCAATCCGGTACCACCATAATAGGAGCTAAAATGAGAGCCTTCTTGATGTGATCAAAGGCCTATAAGCAATTAACATTAAAGTCAAATGGCTTATCATTTTCCAAAAGGTCGCACAAAAGTTTTACAATTTTTAAAAAATCTTTAATGAATCTTCTATAAAACTCGGCATGTCCCAAAGAACTACGAATAGCTTTCACATTGCTTGGTGGTGGAAGTTTTTCAATAGCAATAATTTTTGCTCGGACACTCAGTGACCCAAAACAATACCTTCTTTTACCATAAAATGGTATTTTTCTCAATTTAAAACAAGGTTAGTCTCCTCACATCTCTACAAAACAAGAGAAATATTATGTAGACATATATCAAATGAGGAGCCAAATACTAAAAAATAATCCATAAAAATTTCCATTATGTTCTCCACCATATCATGAAAAATTATAGCGAAAAAAAACCATTTTGCCACTTTTATCCACGTGGCAATGCGTAGGCGCTGACTGGACAGCTTGGCACAACAAGGCACTGAACTTTCTATCTTCAACATTAGCAGCCTCCTTAAACCTATTTTTGACCGCCTCTTTAAACCCATTTTTGACCACCTGATAATTTGCACTGGCTTTTGGTATCTTCATAAGAATTATAGCTCTATGTATTCTATTTCCATAGGCACTTGAATTAACTAAATATGACATATGTGGTTATAGTTATGCATTAAATACCATGATGTGTCATAGTAGAAAAGTTCAGCCCAGTGCTGACTCTTGAACTTGGTTTTTCTCATTAATATCGATAGAATTGGATTTTGTGGTAAACTTAGAAATTATAGATATATCTCTTGTATTTCTAGGGGTTTAAGAATTAATTCAAAATTAAATTTTAGAAAAGAGTCATGATTGAAATAAAAAAACTGCCATTAGTAGCACCATAATTCAGATTCTTCAACATTTCAACAAAGTTTTTAGTTTCTCTCCATTTTCTTCTCTTTTTGTCATTACCTACAAAGTTTCAATCTAAATGCATTAAAAAGTATAAAAAACACTTGAAAACAAACCAAATGTTAATCAAAAGGTATATGAATTATTTATATAAAACCAACTTATCACTTCTACAACTTGTCTGGCATCGTTGCCATCATATAGCATCAGCTTATAGGTTATCCTCAATTTACTTTTGATGCTCTGCAAGATCTTCTTCAGTAGCATCCACCGATGGAGTTGGCGGTGGCATAATATCAAGGACATAGGCCCTATTTTTGGATTGCAACAAAATCTAAAGGTTTATTAGTTAGTCGAAAAAGTTCGGACAAGAGCTTATTGGTGTCCAGAATAAATCTGTGTGGATTTTTTGATATATTGTACTAAATGTACAAAATCACACGAGATAGAAAATAGGCACACATTCAAAATTTTATGCATTTATAATATGGTTTTTGATTATATAAGCCTCATATTATTTTAATCGAATTTCATCACCATTTGGATGGCAATTCGTGAAATCCCATTTTCTAGTGGGCTTGAGGCCTAATTAGCCTTGTCATACACCTTAATTTTATGAGTTGGTGTGATATGGCTAAAAGAAGGTTGGCACATTAACGGTTGCATCCCTATGCAATGTTTAAGTTATTTTACCTTACTTTTTTCATATACCTTAATTTTATGAGCCTGTATGGTATTTGGTGTCAAGCATGACCTATCAAACATCCATACTGAAGAAACATCTAAGTTTCGCATGGCTTATGAACAATAGTTAAATACTTCATCCCATGGGCATCTCCATGCTAGTGGTGATTATAGCATTCCTACACTTAGCTCATCCCATGACTTGTGGCTAATGGACTAAATGGGGGTGTATCTTATGTCACATACTTTTGATGGAAGGTATGGATGATTGGGTCAAAATATAGATCCAATTAAGGTTCCTAAACTTGAAATATTTTCAAGCGAAGGTTTAATTAATTTATAATGGAAGTCCTCATCAATTAATCATTTTGTATATGTAATGTGCACTATCTTAGTAATTGCAAGCATAATCATAAAAAAAGTATTAAATAAACCAAGCATGCATCATGTATATAGTAAATAAATGAGAATATCATGTGCCTTTATCCTATGTAATCCACTCAAGCCAAAGTGGATATAGGTTAGTCTAAGAGTGATAATTAAAATGATAAAAAGATCATATCTATTACATAAATGTATGTTATGCATTTATGAGTCATCATTCCTGGCTTTCTTTGTCTCCATTCCAAGTTCTTGTAATGTCTATCAAATTAAAAAAAGTACGATCTATTTTTACTCTCATTACATTTGATAATTTTCAAAAAACCTTGGAACAATTTCCAATGGGAGGTACATAGGAAGGAGGAAGGTATACATTTAGAATAAAAACCATAGAAAGTTAAGCTTCGCAGGCATTAGTTTAATTAAAAGTCCGAAATAAGCATTCAACATAAAATAATCCAATCACCTTGGTCTAGACTTCATGATCATCCATTCCCTACATGCTAAAAAATTTATCATTACATGAAAATTTTAAAGCATGTAAATTTTAAATGTCGTTTTTCAAGTTTGAGATTAAATTCTTAGTTTTTCATGAAATTAATTTTTCACAAAATAAATAAATAATATTTATTGTAAAATTTGAAAAACCTCTAATTTTCCACGTAACACAATGATAGGCAATAGCCAATTTGTTGTTCCATGTGCATAGCCTAATGGGTGCTATACGCAAGCAAGCCGACAAGCCTGCGCGACACCCCTTGCCTGTTACTCGCTTGGCAACAAGCACAATTGCCCAACATGGCAGTCCCTTGGCCTGCACCCGCCCTCATGTCGGGCGGGCATGTGCACGGGCATGCAATAGGCATAGGCCCGACGTGCCCATACCTTCGCATAGCCTATGTGTAATGCCCTTCTTGGCATAGGAAGGTGCACATAGCTAGGTAGCTATGCCACTAGCCTCCCACTTGATGTTACACATTGATCGGGGTCTCATATTGGCGCTGGGCCTACCGCCATGAAACTATGGTGGTTAGGTGAGTTGTATGCGACTAATCAAGATAATGTTAGGTTTTTATATCCCGAGATGGTTATGTAGCATAAATTTAATAAATTTAAACATAATTAGACATGTATATATAATATGCTAAAGTAATCCTAGGATCCGATACTATTGATTTCATTTATTGATTACTCAATTTAAATTAAAATTAAAGCTTATGAGTAATCGATTAAAGCAGTCCTTTTGATATAGGGATTGAAATGAATCATATTGTTAACACTCGAGCCAAAAACTGATTTGCCTAGAGTTCCAAATGTTACCCCTAGCTTCCACGAATCTCGTATCTATGCTGATTAATACAGATTCTGAATTCTAAAGTAGAATTATGGGAGTGCAATGTATTTCTCAATTCAACAAGGTAAAGAAAGAATTAAATTGATATAATAAAGGTGGACTTTTTTTAATAGAACAAGACTACAAGAAAAAGAGGAGAGAGGGGGCAAATTTCCTATAAAATGGCCAAAAATTCTTTTCTTCTTAGACGTGATTTTTGGCATAGGAAGGGGGTGTATTTTTACACTCCTCCCAACTCTAATCCCATTAGTTATTGTATCCTCTCTTTTCTTATCATCAAATTGCACATGGACTTGAACTAATTTAATTAAGTCTATTTAATTGATACTTATCAATTAAAAAGGTCTTATTTAATTTATTGATCCAATCAATAAATTAAACGGTTCCACTTAACCATCCTAATCAAATTAGGCATAATTAAATAATTATATTATTTAATCAGATAATATAATGTAACTAAAATTAACTTATACATTTCTTATTTAGTTGATGCAATCAATTGGTTATTTAACTCCTTAAGAGTCCTATCTTATTAGGTTTAATTAAATAATAATATTATTTAATTGAACAAATTAATTCAACTCTTCAAATTATTTGAGTTCTAATTAATTAATCTCTATTTGTTAATTTAATCAAACGTCTTGGATTACCTTCTAGAAGAGAAGTGGATTTTTTTAATTTATGTGTTAGGTTTACAACTAAGCTAGCAGTGGGATCGCAACATTTGTGACTTAGTTGATAATTAAATTATTCTGATTAATTAATTCAATTAATCAACCATCTTGGACAACTCTTTAATTCTAAGAACCTCGCAGAAAGCACTTAGGAATGCATTATAACTACCTAGTCTTAGGTAAAAAAAGGCAAACCTAATTCTTATTATGAGTACCATGCAAGTATGACCTTTCTGTCTTATAACCTCTCAATTAAATCTAGGCTATAGATTATATTTCAAAACCTTATTTTATTTAATAATTATAATTCCATTCTCAGTCTGATTGACTTCTTGATGAATAATTAGAAAACTCTCATCTAATATTCATGATGGCTTTGACCATGGATTTCTGAGTTAAGGATTATGAAATGCATAGAAAATTCACCTATTTAGCTAGATAGGTGACACACTAATCCATCCATGAAGATGCTACACTCTACAAATTTCCCTTGTGATTGTCAGACAAACAAAAAATATATCAAATTGCAATATGTCGTGCACAAAGCTATAATGGTGCCTCAAGTCTATCAACTAATTCATTGAAAATTCCCATATAACAAATGACGTTCTAATTAGAAGTTTCTTGATGGGGTTGTTCAATGTACTAGTTCCCTAACAAGCACCCGCACAAATACACTAGTGTCCCTACTACATCGGCCTTCGGAGCGAAACATCCTCCTTTTGAACTTGCATCTTGTGTGCAAGTCTTAATGGGTTTATCGATGTCTTATCCGATGAACCTTATATTAATAATGAATTTAAGAATAAAGCCATATAGTCATAATACATTATTGCCATTGTATGCGCGACCATGACCCATAGCTATATATTGTCTAAGGACTTTATCTAATTGATAAGAACAATTGAAGATGAAAAAATTACCATTTTATTAATAAATTTTGAATATGATTGTCTATTGCAAGAGTATAATTATGGCTGCTTTAATTAGCATGCGGGACACTACTCTAATAGGTACCCCTGCCGCAAGCCAGGGCAGACAACACACTATAGCCTGCCTGCTTGTTTGCCTGGGCAGTGTGTGAAAGGTGATAGCCTATTGCTTGCTGCACTGCCCAACAAATTGGTGGGTGCTGCCTCATGGCAGTCTGCTGCCACGACCCTCGCAGCAGTGGAGCGAGGCTGAATTTTTTTTTGTTTGTGTGTGTTGGTGTTAATCAAGTTTAAACAATTTAAATTTCTTGCAAAATTGAATTTTAAATCCCAAAAAATTATGCAACATTAAAATTTATAAGATAAGTCGCAAAAGTAATCGGAATACTAGAACCTAGGCTCTAATACCACTGTTGGTTCACATATATTTTTATAGTATTGTAGAGGAAATAAAAAATTTAAATATAAATAGATATCACATATGTAATATGAAATACCTAATCCCGGTAGGCAATGGGATTAATTAGTTAACATGCTAATTACCCTTAAAAAAAAGCAAATTTGTGAATTAAACTTGAATAATTTTCTTATTGATGATGGGAATGAAACATTTCAAATCGTTCACAACAACTTGTATCAAAATTTTTGATTCGTCTAGAATTCCACATATCACCCTCGTACTGGTATCACATGTTGGAACATCCACAAACTTTCGAAGTTATGCTAGTAAATCTAAAATCCTAATTCTAATTTAAATTTTTTACATAATTTGGTTCTTATTTCAAAAGGTGAAGAAAGAACAAAAATAGTAATCAAAATGTGGACCTTTTAATGGAACAAAGGGATATGAAAAGATAAAAAAAAGAGGCAATTTCTTGAGAGAGGGGCCGAAAAATACACATGCTGCTACAACTTTAAGGTTGCAAACCCAAGTGCAGGTTGTAATAAGTAATAAATTTCTCGTGAGTCCGAGGTCGATCCACAGGGAAGTTGTTTGAAGAATTCAAGTTTATATTTATAAAAAAGATGGAGTTTATGTGAATCAAAAATATATGAACAATTAATGTATGATGTAGCTAAAGAAAAAACCGAAGTAATAAAAGTATTGAGGATTAGGGATCCACTCTTGAGTTTTGGATAGATAAATGGTTATTTATTCTTTTTACCTCTATTAATTGCCACAATTGGAATCTATACATAATGAAGGTTCCAATGGAAAGATATTATCAAGTAACTCATGCAATAAGGTAATCATGATATTGTCTTACTATTGCAAATTATCTCTTAACGCCAACACTTATTTATGGGATCAAGCATTTATATACTCTTTCGTCAACAACAAATCAAGGTTTCACATTAGCAGTTGGTGGGGTAAAACCGTACAATAAGCTAAATGAACCCAAGTATTTGTTGTGCCATTGGAGATACATAAATCAAGAATCACCACAAAAATAAGTAGGGTTTAGATAAAAAATAATAATAATAATACAACATACTTAAACAATTTCTACCCTTATAACCATTTATCTTCCTCCATCAAGAGATTCACCCTTTTTCCTCAGCAAAATAAAATTTAGAAAGACATAATAAAAGTAACAAAGACTAAAAATATAAGAGAAACTAGAGAATGCATTTCTATTACTACTAGAAAATTTACAATACTAGAAAACATACAAACTATATAACTTAGCCTAAGAAACCCTCTACCCCCCCCCCTCTTACAAGCTGAATACATGGCCTATTTATAGTACTTGGAGTAAGCTAGAGGCCAAACAAATAATGGAGGGGTTAATCAAGTGGTATGCTAGTTGCCAAGAGTTGGTAAGTTGTTACACAAATTTCTCAACCATTGAATTGAATTACATTTTTCGATCAGATACAGCCAGATTTTGAAGATACATAAAGAATAACAATTGTAGATCTTTCAACGCTGATATATTTTCATATATCTTTTGTCAAATTTGGCGATCGGATGAAGGAGATATGGTCAAATTACCGAGTCATATCCAAGAGCCGCCCTGTAACATCAGCAGCAACTTGCAGCCTATGGTTTTACCATTTCGACACATTTTCACACCATCTTTTCTTCAGAAAACTTGTTTATTTACCTTTTGGGTATAACATATCTGAATTTCAGACCAAAATAAATTTGGGCTCAAGATATATAACCAAATTGGTAAAATAAGTCAATACTGGGCTGAACTCTGATCTGAATTTTGGTGATCCATTTTGTGTAATTACTTGGATGAATTTTCTGCTATCATCAAAACTGAATTGGGCTGAGCCTCCAACATAAAAGTTGTACCTCTATCTCTTGGCTTTCAAATGAAACAAGCTTCAGGTCCGTAGAGCTTTTGATCATGAAGTTATGCTCAAATTACAAAAACTACACAAGTTTGAAAACATGCTTCCATTTATTCCCTAACACAAAACATTAATAAAACAAGAATATTAACAAGAATAAAACAAGAAAAGTATAAAGGATTTGATATAAAAATATGTCAAAATATGCACTTATCAAATTCCCCCACACTTAACCCTTGCTTGTCCTCGAGCAAGCTTAAAACAAACATAAACTAATCCACTTTCGTAGGAAAACACGATTGCATTTAGCATATGCAACAAGCCTTAAACCCCTAGGTGGCCCATAGAGGACGAGTTATAGTCTCGTGAAGGTTTCCAGCAGTGATACCTACAAACACCTATAATAACTATATTCCAACTTTTATTCTCATGAAGCAACAAAGTAATATGGAAATAAAATCAAACAAGTGTTGAGTTTAACTCTTAGTCATTCAAAAATCAATACATTTCCACAATAATCATACTCAAGTGTGTGTGTGGACAGTTAATGTCAATAGTGATGAAACTATGCATGTTTCAAATAAGTGAATTCTCATAAAATCTTACAAAACCATCACCCAATCTCTAATAGAAAAGTTAAACATCATAGGCTCTTCCTTTGGTGCAAATCTCCACTTCACTGAAGGCACCACACAAAATCAAAAGGTTTTTAACAAAGGTTGTAATGGGGCCAAAGAGTGGTGATGTAGCTAAGAAATAAAAGGATAGGATGCAACAAAGGTTCTAAAAACTTCATGGAATCAGAGACATAAAATTTATCGATAAAGAATTCTCCAACTCCACAAATTTCACACTGCAGTCTATTGTTATTGAATTGGACCCCTCTTATTCATCTTGCAACATCTCATTTTTAGTTGCAACTTGTAGCACTTTGCAACTTTTTTTTTTTATATTGTTTTTTCTTTTTTTTTTCTTTTTTTAAGAGAAACTCCCCCACACTTATCTTCTATCCCAACCTAAATTTCTTTTGTAAGTCCAAGCTTTTAATTGAATGTCTCTTAAACTCCAATCATTTTTAGAACAAGGGTTGGATAATAGTGTATTTAGGCTAGGTAAAAAGATATGGTTAAAAAAAATATATATATATATTATTTATTGTAAGGCTTAAAGTGGTTTACTAGGGGGATGTTTTCTTTAAATATTATATAGGGAACAAGCTGATTTGGCAATGGTGCTAGAAAGCCTAATGCCTTAATCATTTTTCTAGTGGTATACTATCAGTCGTTCGCCTCGACAGACTAAAAGTAAAAGTTCTAATACTCAACCCCTACATGTTGAAGATTCAAGTGATGATTAGAGTAAGGGCATAAGAACTATATATTTTGACATGATTGTCTTCACACTAAATAACATAACTATTTGTGCAAAATAAAATTTGAGTATAATTATCGCAAAAATATATTAACCAAATAACAACATCAAAGTCGAAAACAACACCCATCATCAATTAAACCATATTATTCATGCTTAATTTTAATCATTGAAGTTGGAAGAACCTATACGACTCAAAAAAAAATTGGTAATTCACAAACACTTGTTAAAAACTTTACAAACCTACCATATTATGCAAAAATTAGGGATGCGTCTCAAGAGTGTTACAATTACCCTTTACTCAGCCACCTTTTTTTCATGCTTTCAACGGACCCAGCAAAAAAAAATACGCTTGATTTATATTTATTTTTTATTTTTTATTTTTTTTTATTATATTTTTTTAAATACTAAAAAAAAACACACATTGAATATACAAGTCATGATATCAATTATCCCTCCCCCCAACCTAATCGAGACATTGTCCTTAATGTCAAAAATAGATAGGAAAGTAAAGTTTGAAAGATATCACCTGAAATGCGGCTAATAAAGCTGAAACAACAAAAAAAACACACATACTATTAGATAAAATCATTAACAATAAGTATCACAGACTGAGAGTCAAATTCAATTTGCGTTTTCGACCATTGTTCCTATTGGACCAATCCACATTGGCCAAGACTGGATCAGGTTTTGGCACATATGCTAGAAGTTGATCAAT
>CM033116.1:10183824-10261922 GCA_019321725.1 Paulownia fortunei
ATAATATTAATAAGAATAAAGCAAGAAAAGTATAAAAGAATTTGATACAAAAATATGTTACAATGTGTACTTATCAAGGCTCTTTGGGGTCCTTAAAATTAGATGGGAGAAGCCCTAAACAGGGAAAAAATCCATTTTGCCCTTTTTATCCGCGTGGCAATGCGTAGGTATGACTGGACAGCCTAGCACAACAACACTGAACTTTCTGTCTTCAACATCTTCAGCCTCTTTAAACCCATTTTTGACTATCTTATAGTCTAAACTGGATTTTGGTGTTTCATACAAATTGTATTTCTATGTCTTTTATTTTCATATGCACTTGAATCAACTAAATATAACATGTGGGGAGATAGTTATGCTTGAAATACCATGATATGTCATAGCAGAAAATTTCAGCCCAGTGCTGACTCTTGAACTCGGATTTTTTCATTGAGATCAATAGAATTAGATTTTGTGGTAAACATAGAAGTTATAGATATATCTATTGTATTTCTAGGGTTCAAGAATCAAGTCAAAATCATGTTTGACCAAAGAGTTATGATTGAAATACAAAAATTACCATTAGTAGCACCACAATTCAGATTCTTCAACATTTCAACAAAAAATTGGTTTCTCTCCATTTTCTTCTCCTTTTGTCATTACCTACAAAATTTCAAACTAAATGCATTAAAAAGTAGCAAAAAACACTTGAAAACAAACTAAATGTTAATAAAAAATATATGAATTGTTGGTATTAAACCAACTTATCAAATACCCCAAAACTTGAAGATTTGCTTGTCCTCAAGCATCAAACATGAAATTCTCAATAACAACCCCTCTATGAATTAGGTAACCAAAGTCGAGAATTTTTTTTCATCTTTTCTCAAAAGATTAGAAAAATATACTAAGTTTACATGTTAACATGCATATTGGTTTCACTTAACTTCATGGTCTTGTGTGTGTGAGTGTGAAAGTAGTAGTTTATCAAATTTTATTTATCATCCGGATAGTTTACAAAGCTAACTACTCATATTTGATCCACTTTTAAAGTGTTTACCAAACTCCATAAGCTTGTTTTTCACACTAGTCTCCACTAATGTAGGTAGATCATAGTATCAAAGATCAAAAGGACTTCAAAGCTTGTATTGTGAGGCTTGGGTAATGGTGGGAATATATGGAAAATTGTAGCTAAAATTTACCCATTTTACACAATCATACTAGAACTTTTATGAATGAACACCAACTTTTTCATCAATCCCTTCATTTTTCTCTATTGAACATCCTATTCTTCTTTTTTTATCTTAGATTACCCCAAACTTATTTCTTTTGTTGTATGCAATGGGGGTCTATTTGTTTTAGGGAGTTCAAATCATACACCCCAATTCATAATCTCTTCATTTTCATCATTTTTCAATCTTTTCTTCTCTTTGTTTTTTGCTTTTTTTTTTTGAATACAACAATTCATTCAAGAATGATTGTGTAAATGAGATGAAAAAGGGTAGAATATTGGAATTTTTTTATAAAGCTCGATAATGTGTATAGGGTGTCCAAAAAATTATTTCAATAGGCTCAAGAGGGGACACTAGGGAATAATTCAAGTATAGGTTGGCTTGAAAGGCTCAAACGGTCCAAAAATGGCCTAAATCATTTCCTTAATGCATGCCACCTAAGATTTACCTCGACTAGTGATCAAGCAATTCTAGAGGTTGGTGGGATCATTTAGAAAATAATTAGATCTTATCAACTGTCTCTAAATAATTAAATGAAACTCAAAAAACTACTTAGTGCATCAAGATTCACAAAACCTCATAAAGTAAATAAAATCATTTTTTTATGTTTAGACATGTAAACAAACGTATATATTCTAATATTCACTTTTTTTTAACATGCACATTGTTGATCACTAAACTTGACAATCAATAAACCAAAACAAGCTACAAATAAGCATTAAATATTTCAAACAACAAGACAATTATCCTAAACTCCCCCCAAACTTAATATAAGCATTGTCCTCAATAATTGAGAGAATTGTAAAATTAGAGGACTTTCCTAAAAATGGGTGGTGTTCTTTCAGAATTAAAACCCTATTTTTTTTATTTTCAGTATTTAGCCTGCAAAAATGAGTAAAATATCAAGGAACAATCATCATGATATGAAACAACACACTAATAATAAGAAATAAAACAACACACAGGAAAATAAGAAAAGAGAGCTTGGGTTGCCTATCAAGAAGCGCTTTGTTTAAAGTCTTTAGCTAGACTAAACCCCATACCTTATGTTGCTTCCCCAAGTGAAAGATTAGATATCTTCCAAATTTCATTTTTGTAATAATATTTCAACCTTTGACCATTGACACAAAATAATGTGTCATCCTTACCTTTGAGCTCAACTGCCCCAAATGAAATGTCTTGTTGTCATTGAGGACCCAACCATCTAGATTTCAATTTTCCTGAAAAAAGTTTTAATCTAGAATTGAAAAGCAACACAAGTTGTTCGGGTTGAAATTCCCTTCTCATTATCATTTTGTCATGCCATTGTTCTTTTTTCTTTATAGATTTTTGCATTTTCATAGGCATCAAGCCTAAATTCCTCCATTTCATTGAGTTGCAACAATCTTTTTTCTCTAATTGCTTTTGTATCAAAATTTAATTGTTGTACAACCCAATATGCTCTATGTTCTAGCTCAACAGGGAGGTGACAAGCTTTTTCATAAACTAATCGATAAGGAGACATACCTATAGGAGTTTTATATGCTGTGCGGTATGCCCACAATGCATCATCAAGCTTATGTGCCCAATCCTTTCGATTAATGCTTAATGTTTTCTCAAGATTTGCTTCACTTCTCGGTTTGAGATTTCAGCTTGTCCATTTGATTGAGGATGGTATCCAAGAGCTACCCTGTGTCTTACACCATATTTAGCCAAAAGGTTATTAAATATTTTACAAAAATGAGAACCTTCATCACTTACAATTGCTCTAGTGTGCCAAAATGAGTGAAAATATGTTTGTGCAAGAATTTAAGCACTACCTTGGCATCATTAGTAGGTGTGACAATTACTTCTATCCACTTGGAAACATAATCCATAGTAAGAAAAATGTATGATCGACCATTTGATGGAAGAAATGGTCCCATGAAGTTAATCCCCCAAACATCAAAAAGTTCAACTTCCATCATGTTAGCCAAAGGAAGCTCATGGCGTCTAGTAATTGTTCCAACCCTTTGACACCAGTCACATGTCTGCACAAAAGCATAACAATCCTTAACAAAGTTGGCCAATAAAAACCAGATTGCAATACCTTAGAAGCTGTCCTTGTAGGTCCAAAATGACCACCACATGGGAATGAATGACAATGCTTGAGAATTTCATTTGTTTCCTCTATTGGAATGCATCTCCGAATCACAGAATCTGAACACCTTTTGAAGAGCAAGGGATTATCCCATAGATATGATTTCACATCATGTAAGAATTTTTTCTTTTGATGATATGTGAGGTCCGGGGCAATAATCCACCTGCAAGAGAATTCACAAAATCTGCATACTAAGGTAAATTATCTTTGATTGCCAAAATAAACTCATATAGGAAAAAATTATTTAATTAGCCCTTCAAAGTTTTCATTTTTCTGCTCCAACCTTGATAAGTGATTGGCCACCATATTTTCACTTCCCTTCTTATCTTTGATTTCAAGATCAAATTCTTGAAGAAGGAGTATCCACCGAATTAGCCTTGGTTTTGCATCTTTTTTGGCAAATAGGTACCTAATAGCAGCATGATCGGTATACACTACCACATTGGTACCTACAAGATAAGCACAAAATTTATCAAATGCAAAAAAAATGGCTAACAATTCTTTTTTAGTGGTGGTGTAATTTTATTGAGCATCATTAAGTGTTCGGCTTGCATAGTAAATGGCCCTAAAAATTTTATCTTTTTTTTGTCCTGAGACTGCTCCAACCGCATAATCACTAGCATCACACATAAGTTCAAATGGTTGGGTCCAATCCGGTACCACCATAATAGGAGCTGAAATGAGAGCCTTCTTGATGTGATCAAAGGCCTATAAGCAATCAACATTAAAGTCAAATAGCTTATCATTTTCCAAAAGGTCGCACAAAGGTTTTACAATTTTTGAAAAATCTTTAATGAATCTTCTATAAAACTCGGCATGTCCCAAAGAACTACGAATAGCTTTCACATTGCTTGGTGGTGGAAGTTTTTCAATAGCAATAATTTTTGCTCGGACACTCGGTGACCCAAAACAATACCTTCTTTTACCATAAAATGGTATTTTTCTCAATTTAAAACAAGGTTAGTCTCCTCACATCTCTACAAAATAGAGAAATATTATGTAGACATATATCAAATGAGGAGCCAAATACTAAAAAATAATCCATAAAAATTTCATTATGTTCTCCACCATATCATGAAAAATTATAGGAAAAAAAACCCATTTTGCCCCTTTTATCCACGTGGCAATGCGTAGGCGCTGACTGGACAGCTTGGCACAACAAGGCACTGAACTTTCTGTCTTCAACATTTAGCAGCCTCCTTAAACCTATTTTTGACCGCCTCTTTAAACCCATTTTTGACCACCTGATAATTGCACTGGCTTTTGGTATCTTTATAAGAATTGTAGCTCTATGTATTCTATTTCCATAGACACTTAAATTAACTAAATATGACATATGTGGTTATAGTTATGCATTAAATACAATGATGTGTCATAGTAGAAAAGTTTAGCCCAGTGCTGACTCTTGAACTTGGTTTTTCTCATTGATATCGATAGAATTGGATTTTGTGGTAAACTTAAATTATAGATATATCTCTTGTATTTCTAGGGGTTTAAGAATTAAGTCAAAATTATATTTTAGAAAAGAGTCATGATTGAAATACGAAAACTGCCATCAGTAGCACCATAATTCAAATTCTTCAACATTTCAACAAAGTTTTTAGTTTCTCTCCATTTTCTTCTCTTTTTGTCATTACCTACAAAGTTTCAATCTAAATGCATTAAAAAGTATAAAAAACACTTGAAAACAAACCAAATGTTAATCAAAAGGTATATGAATTATTTGTATAAAACCAACTTATCACTTCTACAACTTGTCTGGCATCGTTGCCATCATATAGCATCAGCTTATAGGTTATCCTCAATTTACTTTTGATGCTCTGCAAGATCTTCTTCAGTAGCATCCACCGATGGAGTTGGCGGTGGCATAATATCAAGGACATAGGCCCTATTTTTGGATTGCAACAAAATCTAAAGGTTTATTAGTTAGTCGAAAAAGTTCGGACAAGAGCTTATTGGTGTCCAGAATAAATCTGTGTGGATTTTTTGATATATTGTACTAAATGTACAAAATCACACGAGATAGAAAATAGGCACACATTCAAAATTTTATGCATTTATAATATGGTTTTTGATTATATAAGCCTCATATTATTTTAATCGAATTTCATCACCATTTGGATGGCAATTCGTGAAATCCCATTTTCTAGTGGGCTTGAGGCCTAATTAGCCTTGTCATACACCTTAATTTTATGAGTTGGTGTGATATGGCTAAAAGAAGGTTGGCACATTAACGGTTGCATCCCTATGCAATGTTTAAGTTATTTTACCTTACTTTTTTCATATACCTTAATTTTATGAGCCTGTATGGTATTTGGTGTCAAGCATGACCTATCAAACATCCATACTGAAGAAACATCTAAGTTTCGCATGGCTTATGAACAATAGTTAAATACTTCATCCCATGGGCATCTCCATGCTAGTGGTGATTATAGCATTCCTACACTTAGCTCATCCCATGACTTGTGGCTAATGGACTAAATGGGGGTGTATCTTATGTCACATACTTTTGATGGAAGGTATGGATGATTGGGTCAAAATATAGATCCAATTAAGGTTCCTAAACTTGAAATATTTTCAAGCGAAGGTTTAATTAATTTATAATGGAAGTCCTCATCAATTAATCATTTTGTATATGTAATGTGCACTATCTTAGTAATTGCAAGCATAATCATAAAAAAAGTATTAAATAAACCAAGCATGCATCATGTATATAGTAAATAAATGAGAATATCATGTGCCTTTATCCTATGTAATCCACTCAAGCCAAAGTGGATATAGGTTAGTCTAAGAGTGATAATTAAAATGATAAAAAGATCATATCTATTACATAAATGTATGTTATGCATTTATGAGTCATCATTCCTGGCTTTCTTTGTCTCCATTCCAAGTTCTTGTAATGTCTATCAAATTAAAAAAAGTACGATCTATTTTTACTCTCATTACATTTGATAATTTTCAAAAAACCTTGGAACAATTTCCAATGGGAGGTACATAGGAAGGAGGAAGGTATACATTTAGAATAAAAACCATAGAAAGTTAAGCTTCGCAGGCATTAGTTTAATTAAAAGTCCGAAATAAGCATTCAACATAAAATAATCCAATCACCTTGGTCTAGACTTCATGATCATCCATTCCCTACATGCTAAAAAATTTATCATTACATGAAAATTTTAAAGCATGTAAATTTTAAATTGTCATTTTTCAAGTTTGAGATTAAATTCTTAGTTTTTCATGAAATTAATTTTTCACAAAATAAATAAAAAAACCTCTAATTTTCCACGTAACACAATGATAGGCAATAGTCAATCTGTTGTTCCATGTGCATAGCCTAATGGGTGCTATACACAAGCAAGCCGACAAGCCTACGCGACACCCTTGCCTGTTACTTGCTTGGCAACAAGCACAATTGCCCAACATGGTAGTCCCTTGGCTTGCACCCGCCCCCATGTCGGGCGGGCATGTGCACGAACATGTAATAGGCATAGGCCAGACATGCCCATACCTTCGCATAGCCTATGTGTAATGCCCTTCCTGGCATAGGAAGGTGCACATAGCCGGTAGCCATGCTACTAGCCTCCCACTTGATGTTACACATTGATCGGGGTCTCATATTGGCGCTGGGCCTACCGCCATGAAACTATTGGTGGCTAGGTGAGTTGTATGCGGCTAATCAAGATAATGTTAGGTTTGTATATCCCGAGATGGTTATGTAGCATAAATTTAATAAATTTAAACATAATTAGACATGTATATATAATATGCTAAAGTAATCCTAGGATCCGATACTATTGATTTCATTTATTGATTACTTAATTTAAATTAAAATTAAAGCTTATGAGTAATCGATTAAAGCAGTCCTGTTGATATAGGGATTGAAATGAATCATATTATTGACACTCGAGCCAGAAATTGATTTGCCTAGGGTTCCAAATATTACCCCTAGCTTCCCCGAATCTCGTATCTATGCTGATTAATACAGATTCTGAATTCTAAAGTAGAATTATGGGAGTGCAATGTAATTCTCAATTCAACAGGGGTGGAATTTTTTTGATAGAACAAGACTACAAGAAAAAGAAGAGAGAGGGGGCAAATTTCCTATGAAATGGCCAAAAATTCTTTTCTTCTTAGACGTGATTTTTAGCATAGGAAGGGGGTGTATTTTTACACTCCTCCCAACTCTAATCCTAGTAGTTATTGTATCCTCTCTTTTCTTATCATCAAATTGCACATGGACTTGAACTAATTTAATTAAGTCTATTTAATTGATACTTATCAATTAAAAAGGTCTTATTTAATTTATTGATCCAATCAATAAATTAAACGGTTCCACTTAAGCATCCTAATCAAATTAGGCATAATTAAATAATTATATTATTTAATCAGATAATATAATGTAACTGAAATTAACTTATACATTTCTTATTTAGTTGATGCAATCAATTGGTTATTTAACTCCTCAAGTGTCCTATCTTATTAGGTTTAATTAAATAATATCTTATTAGGTTTAATTAAATAATAATATTATTTAATTGAACAAATTAATTCAACTCTTCAAATTATTTGAGTTCTAATTAATTAATCTCTATTTGTTAATTTAATCAAACGTCTTGGATTACCTTCTAGAATAGAAGTGGACTTTTTTGATTTGTGTGTGAACCTTTAGGTTTACAACTAAGCTAGCAGTGGACTCGCAACCTTTGTGACTTAGTTGATAATTAAATTATTCTGATTAATTAATTCAATTAATCAACCATCTTGGACAACTCTTTAATTCTAAGAACCTTGCAGGAAGCACTTAGGAACGCATTATGACTACCTAGTCTTAGGTAAAAAAGGGAAAACCTAATTCTTATTATGAGTACCATGCAAGTATGACCCTTCTGTCTCATAACCTCTCAATTAAATCTAGGCCATAGATTATATTTCAAAACCTTATTTTATTTAATAACTATAATTCCATTCTCAGTCTGATTGACTTCTTGATGAATAATTAGAAAACTCTCGTCTAAATTCATGATGGCCTTGACCATGTATTTCTGAGTTAAGGATTATGAAATGCATAGAAAATTCACTTATTTAGCTAGATAGGTGACACACTAATCCATCCACGAAGATGCTACACTCTACAAATTTCCCTTGTGATTGTTAGACAAACAAAAAATATATCAAAGTGCAATATGTCGTGTACAAGGCTATAATGGTGTCTCAAGTCTATGAACTAATTCATTGAAAATTCCCATATAACAAATGACGTTCTAATTAGAAATTTTTTGGTGGGGTTGTTCAATGTACTGGTTCCCTAACAAGCACCCACACAAATACACTAGTGTCCCTACTATATCGGCCTTCAGAGCGAAACATCCTCTTTTTGAGCTTGCATCTTGTGCGCAAGTCTTAATAGGTTTATCGATGTCCTATCCTGATGAACCTTAGATTCAGAACGAATTTAAGAATAAAGCCATAGAGTCATAATACATTATTGCCATTGCATGCGTGACCATGACCTGTAGCTATATATTGTCTAAGGACTTTATCTAATTGATAAGAACAATTGAAGATAAAAAAATTACCATTTTATTAATAAATTTTGAATATGATTGTCTATTGCAAGAGTATACTTGTGGCTGCTTTAATTAGCATGCTGGACATTACTCTAATAGGTACCCCTGCCGCAAGGCAGGGCAGATAACACACTATAACCTGCCTGCCTGTTTGCCTGGGCAGTATGTGAAAGGTGATAGCCTATTGCTTGCTGCACTGCCCAATAAATTGGTGGGTGCTGCCTCATGGCAGTCTGCTGCCACGACCCTCGCAGCAGTAGGGCGATGCTGATTTTTTTTTCGTTTGTGTGTGTTGGTGTTAATCAAGTTTAAACAATTTAAATTTCTTGCAAAATTGAATTTTATATCCCAAAAAGTTATGCAACATTAAAAATTTATGAGATAAGTCGCAAAAGTAATCAGAATGCTAGAACCTAGGCTCTAATACCACTGTTGGTTCTCATATATTTTTATAGTATTGTAGAGGAAACAAAAAAATTTAAATATAAATAGATATCACATATGTAATATGAAATACCTAATCCCGGTAGGCAATGGGATTAATCAGTTAACATGCTAATTACCCTTAAAAAAAAGCAAATTTGTGAATTAAACTTGAATAATTTTCTTATTGATGATGGGTATGAAACATTTCAAATTGTTCACAACAACTTGTATCAAATTTTTTGATTCGTCTAGAATTCCACATATCACCCTCGTACTGGTATCACATGTTGGAACATCCACAAACTTTTGAAGTTATGCTAGTAAATCTAAATTCCTAATTCTAATTTAAATTTTTTACATAATTTGGTTCTTATTTCAAAAGGTGAAGAAAGAACAAAAATAGTAATCAAAATGTGGACCTTTTAATGGAATAAAGGGATATGAAAAGATAAAAAAAGGAGGCAATTTCTTGAGAGAGGGGCCGAAAAATACACATGCAAAAGCATCGATTGTTTAATCCTAACCCTAGTAGGATTATTTTTGGTTTTTTTACTTATTCAACTTCCTAGTGCTCCCACTAGGTTCCATCATCAAATAGAAAACTTCAATTCTCCAATTGAATTTCCTAATGGATTTCCTACAAGCCCATTAATTTGGGCTTGGACTTTAATTCAGTTAATTAAGTGCAACTCAACTAATCCCATCAATTGATTTAATTTATCATATAAATTAAGTAGGCCTAACTTAATTAATTGATTCAGTCAATTAATTATTTAATTCCTCTTGGACTTCTTAATCGCTATTAGGTCCAATAAAATAATCCTATTATTTAATTTAATTAATTTAACAACTGAAATAATTTAAACCCTAATTAGTTAATCAATATTATTTAATTTAATCCTGCTCTTTAGATTATTTTCTAGATAGAAATGGACTCATCCAACTTAGTATGTAAATCCTTATATTTACCAATAAGCTAGCAGTGGACTCGCAACTTTTGCAAATTAATTAAACACATAAGTTATTTCAATTATTAATTATCTTAGAATTAACTCATTGCATCTTAGTTGAATATTTAAGTTATTCCAATTAATTAATCATATTGGAATTAAATCATTAATTCCAAGAACCCACAAATCTGGGAAGATGTAGCAATACATCATGACTACCTAGATAAATGTGAGAAAATAGTGAACCTATTTTCTATTACGAGTACTATACATGTAAGATAATTTTGTCTACCAGTCTTCTGATTAAATTTAAGGCCTGAATTATTTGTTGAACACTATTTGACTTAATAACTATGATTTCATTCCTAGTCTCATTGACTCCTTGATGAATATCAGAAAATTCTCGTCTAATATTCATTTGGCCTTGGCCAAGAACTTTTGAGTCAAGGACCATGGAAAGTTTAGGATATTCACCTATTAAGAATAGCTAGATAGGTGACAGATCCTTTATTGACCACTCATTAACCTCTATACACGAGGGTGTTACATCGAAAAAATTTCCATTGTGATTGTCCGGCAATCAAAAAATATACTAAAGTACAACATATCGTGCACAAGGTTACAATTGTGCCTTGAATCTAAGGACTAATTCTTACACTATCGTAACTAGAAATTTTTCATTTTGACTATCATCATTTCTAATTAGGAATTTCCCGACAGAGTTGTTCAGTGTACTTATTCTCTAGAAAGCGCCCACACCCATGCATTAGTATTTCTACACCAATACCTATGGAGCGAGACATCCTTATTTCAAGCATAGATTTGGTGTCCAAATCTTATTAGGTTTATCGATGTCCCCATCTCGATGAACTCTCAACTTGTAACTAATTTTAGACCAAAACTAATATAGTCCATTTGGAGTTAGATTTTATGGACCGTTTTGAACATCCAAAGAACTCCTAGATTGCTTAGATAAGTTTTATTTATTAATTACAATTGCTAAGAGTATTCTGCAAATTTTTAAGTATGACTCATAATTTTTGTATTTTGCTATTAATAGCACGTAATTTCTAATTCTCATTGGTCAGGGTTAAAATGATTAAACATGTCTTTATTTTTTCAATTGAAGTTGAATAAAATTTGAGAATTCTTTCTCTGCCACAATCTCTCGGCATTTCTAAGAATTAATGACTAGTCTTATATTGTTCTTTATGATTACGCTACACACTGCATCAGTTGATATCAGTTTCATCATGATCTTACATCATGCCTCCAAGAAGATGAGTGAATGATGTCAATCTTGATGATTTTTGCACCCTGACGAAGTCACCTAACTTTGTCAACAAGTTGAACATTTAACTCGTCAATTGGAAGAACTCCAGAACCGACGACCATAATCGGATCTTAAGGCCATGGACGATGACATGGACCACGGTCTAAATCTATTTGCTGCATAGGTAGCTCCACACATGCAGATGATCACTGTTGGGAGATGTGATACCCGAGCCTCTCCCTACTCACCTGACCAAATATGATTCATGCATTACATGTTAATTGCATGCTATTTGATTTATATTAACATTGTATAATTTATTTTATTTTATGTGGTGTTCTTAATCATTAAACTTAATTTTAAAGCTCTCGTACGGTATTGATTATCGAATTCCCTAACCTAAATGGTCAATTCTATATTGGGATAAGAAGAAAATTAGGTATCAATATGATGAATATTACTAGGTTACACATTATAATTTTTAAAAGTGTTAAATATGTCACTAGTAAGTTTATATGGTTTAATTTGATTTGATCAAGTTATTTCAAAAGTATATATTTGTAAATTAATATACTTGGGATATTGGACATGATATAATGTGATTTAAGTATCATATTACAAGGTCCATATGTGCATATGATTTTAGAAATACAAATAAGACAATCATTTAAGAATCGAATGCCAATCGGTTTAAAGATCGAATGAACGATTAAGAAATTAGGGTAGAATTTATTATCCGATCGTACGAAAAATAAAATAGGTTGTAAATAGATAAATTAGTAATAAGAAACACTAGATTATAGTTGTATAAGGTGTGTGTAACATCAGATTTGAACCACCACTTGCCACCTCAAGCTTTGTCATCTCAAGCTACCACCTCAACCTTTCTTCATTTCTATCATTAAACCGCGAAAAAAAAATCATTTCTGAACTATTTCACCTTTCAAACCTCTGTATTGAATTTTAGAATTTGCTCTCAAGTGCTTCCAAGTAAATAAAAGAGTGAAGGAAGTAAAGGAAAGCAAGGGATGAGCAAGTAGAAACTTAAAATTATGTATAGGTGAGCTTAACTCATGTTTTAATTTCAATTCTTAAATTATTTGAGAGTTTATTATTTATAAATCTTATATTATTGTTTATAATCATGTTAGGATTTTATTTATGGTCTTATAATTCACAAAAGAAGGATTTTTAGTTGCAAAATCATAATAGAAATCACTAGGGACAGAAACTGTATACTTGCTTATTTTTGTCTTTAAAGCTATATATATGTATAATAACTTGATTAAAACCCATATATTTTATCATATAGGTGTTTATATATGAGTTTAGGGGATGTAGGTAAGTTTGGAGAGATGAGAAATTGAAATATGGTTTGATATTTGAGGAGACACTCAAAACTGCCATGATAGAACTTACAGTTTTTGTGTTGTGATAAGTGGACTGGTTTTGTTGAGGTAAATCAGTGATTTTAGTCAATTCTATAATATGGTTACATTTCTCTACATGTTATCTAAGTGTGGTAAATTTGGGAGTGATTGGATATGCTTAAAGATGTCAAAGTTAGCATGCAACTAAATTGGACAGTAGAAAAATATAAAAATATGAATTTGCCCCATTTGATAACTTAGCATGTTTCAACCTAAACCTGTTAGTATTGAGTTCTGATAATTAGGTACATGCTATTAGAGTGATAATAGTTTAACTACATGATGTTTATATGTATCTAAGATGGCGGTGTGCAGAGCTTTTTTTTGGTGCATGGGATAGTAGCATTGGTCAGAGGCCCAAGAAAGAAATGATTTTGAGAGAAATGTTTTGATGCATGAAATTACATTGTGGACATAACATTTTGAGATGCATGACTTGATATTGTGGATTATTCTTTGATATGCATACTTGTTGAGTGTTAGCTCATATAGTTTATGCATTGTAGGTGAGCACGACGATGCTTGAAGCATCTTTTGCTGTTAGGGCGACTGTTGGAGCTTCTGCAGGTATCTGAGGGAGTGTGTACATAGGTGACGACCTGTTGGCTTGTTATATTCTGAGTTTGTTGTATTATATTTCGAAACTGGTACAATATTTCGCTTTTAAAACTTTACTGTAAACAAGTATGTAAATATTGTGGTTGTTGTGGGTGTTGTGCTTTTATATAAATATTGATCTTGCTATATACAGGACATATGTGAGAAAGTATTTTAAACAGGGTTGTTCATGTAAAAGTGTTATACAAAAAAAAAAAAAAATATTGCACGTACACATAAGTTCTGTCATGTTAAATTATATTTTATATATAGTTGTTGAGTAGTGGATGTTACAGGAGACTGGTTTCAAGGTCGACATACCATAATTTCATGGTGAACTCCAATCGGATGAATTTCTAGATTGGCTTAGCACTAATGAGGAAATCTTTGAGTTTAAGGACGTTCCCGACTCTTGTCGTGTTTCTTTAATTATCACCTGTTTACATGGTCGCTCCCAAACAAGATGGCAATATCATAAAGGCATTTGGGCACATATTGGCAAGGCTAAAATTAAATCTTGTGACAAATTTAAGAAACTTATGCGGCCGATATTCTTACCCTACAATTATAAACGCGACCTTTATTAATGTCTTCAACACCTTGCCAAGGCACTCATTCTATTGATGATTACACAAAGGACTTCTACGGCTTGGTAGCCCATAGTGAACTTACTGAATCTCCAACTCAGTTTTTCGGTATATTGGTGGTCTGCGTCTTCCGCTCTAAGATGTTCTCAATATGTTTGATCCTTTCACTATGTCTGAAGCCCATCAATGCACCCTCAAAGCAGAGATGCAACTTAATAGATGGACCAATAATCCTCTACAGCCTTCTAGGAGCACTTCCATTGTTTTCTCCACCCCGCTCTTTGCTCCCCCACCACCTATGGAGAGGACACCGACTACTTTTCCCCCCTAACCGTGGTCCTGGTGGATTGAACTGTTTTAATTGTGGCAAATCGGATCATTGTCAGGTTGATAGTCCAAAGCCTCCTCTCACAATCTTGTCACTTCCGAATCATACCCCAGCCTTGACCCCTTTCTTGCTGCCATGGATGAGTCTGAATTGATTGAGGAGCATGTAGAAGGTGATATTGGTCCATTGTTGATGCTGTGACTTACTTTTTTAAGCCCGTTGATTTTTCCCAAGGATTAGCACCATACCACTCTTTTTCAGTCAACTTGTACGATTAGTTGAAAAGTTTGTTGTGTAAATGTCTTATTTGCTGCTGCAGTTGAGAACCTTGTTCTTCTCGTGGAACCACACCTGTGCCCATAAATTGGCATGGCTCAAAAAAGGTATGGAAATCACTGTCTCGCGGCGTGGCTTGATCTCTTTTTCCATTGGCCAGCATATGCTGATGAAATAATGTGTAATGTGGTGCCATGGACGTGTGCTATCTCTTTTACTCATGATGGTCGCTCTAATACGTATTCATTCCTCTTTTGAGGTAAACGAATTGTATTGTTAGTCAATCGGATGCCCTCTTTCTCCTCGTCCGGGGATGGTTCCATTCTTCTGACCCGTTCTCATTTTGAGGCTACCATGGAGGAGTCTGGCATAGTTTTTAAGTTGATAAAAAACGCGATCGAATTACCCAATGTCATGCCCGCTGTTTTCCAGCCCCTACTATCTGAGTTTACCAATGTTTTCCCACTCTACATTCCTACTTAGTTGCCACTACTGTGTGACATTCAACATCAATTGACCTTATGCCTGGTGCCACACTCCCCAATCGCCCTCACTATGGAATGAGCCCCAAAGAACACGAGGAACTCCATCGGCAAGTCAAGGAGTTGTTAGCCAAGGGCCTCATCCTTGAAAGCCTCAACCCGTGTGCAGTACCTGCCCTCCTTACACTTTCAAAAAATGGCTCATGGAGTATGTATGTTGATAGTTGGGCTGTCAACAAGATTACTATTCGCTATCACTTCTCTATTCCTCGCTTGGATGACCTCTTGGACTAATTGGGCGGAGCAACGGTGTTTAGTAATCTCGACTTGAAGAGTGGCTACCATCAAAATTGCATGTATCCCAGTGGTGAGTGGCAAAATAACCTTCAAAACTCGAGAGGGTCTCTATAAATGGCTTATGATACCTTTGAGTCTCTCCAATGCTCCGAGTACCTTTACGCACGTAATGAATCAAACATCACATCCCTTCATTGATAAATTTGTTGTGGTTTATTTTGATGATATTCTTGTTTATATCGCTAACCACATCGTGCATCTCGAACACCTACGTTATCTTAATCCTTCACAAAGAGAAATTTTATGTAGCCATGAATAAGTTGTTAGAGTAGGATGCCCAACGTCCCAATTAGATTGGGTGTATTATACTCTTTTACTTTTGTAAAGACAATCTTATTGGAATCATATTAATAAAAAGGCATTTTCTTTATCTTATGTCTTGCATTTTTTATTTCTGCACATTAGATAAAGTCCTTAGACCAAATTTAGTTACGGGACATGGTCGCGCATATGATGGCGATCATGGAACATGCCTCTAAGGCTTTGGTCTTAAATAAGTTCCGAGTCGAGAGCTTTTTGTGATGAGACATCAAATAGCACAGTAAGACTCGTACATATAATGCATGCTCGTGAGACGAGGATGTCACATTCCATTGGCATTAGCGTAGAGACGTAAGTGCATGTATGTGGGTGATTGTTAGGGAACAAGTACACCGAATATGGCCCGCAAGAAATTCTTAGTTGGAGGCTTTGCCGTCGAAATAAGAATTTTTGTGTTGCGATAGTACACGACTAGTCCTCAGAGTTGAGGCAAAATGGTAACCTTGTGTGCATCCTGCAACACTTTGATATATCTTTTGATTGCTTGACAATCACAAAGAGGTATGTTGGGTGTTGCACTGGTGTGCATGGAGGTTTGTCAGTGGCCAACATAGAATTCGACACTTGTCTTTTTAAATAAGGGAATCTCCTTTGTTTTCATAGTTCGTGATTCAAAGACCTTGGCCAAGACAGTATGAATTGTGATTCATCAAGAATCATTGGAACTTGAAATGGGATCACAATTATTGAATCGTTTAGGGTTTCGACTTATAATCCATGCCTTATATTCAATCAGGAGATTAGTTGTCGAAAGGACCGTACGTGTATGGTACTCGCAACTGAAATAGGTTTACTCGCTATTTCACCTAAGACTAGTTTGCCATGATTACTTGGTAGGTGTTTTCATGGATAGTGAGGTTCTTGAAATTAATGAGTTGATTCCAAGCGGATTAATTAATTGGAATAATTGTTATTCATAAGTTGTAAATGTTGCAAACCCACTACTAGTTTAGTAGTGAACCTAAGAGGGTCACACATTTTTATGGAAAGTAACATTTTTAATTTTAGATTTTATCCAATGGTTGGAAATTAATTAAATAATATTGATTAATTAATTAATTAAAGGTTCTATTTAATTTAATGGTTAAATTAAATTATTCAATTAAGTAATTGTATTATTTAATTGGACCTAATTTGATTAGAAATCCCAATTGGAGTAAATTAAATTAATCAATTGAATTGATTAAATTGGGATTGAATCAATTGAATTGATTTGGAGATTTTTGAGTCCAAACCCAAAATAAATGTGGATCACTTAAGAAGCCCACTAAAGTATGAAGAGACTAAATTAAATAAATATAATTTATTTAATTAATATATTTATAGATAAATAAATATAGTGACCAATTTTATGGGATAAAATAGGCCACTAAGATTTAATATAATTATAGTATATAATATATATATATATATGATATATATCTATCTTGATATTATTTGAAGAGTTCAAATTAATATCAACAATGTATGTATACAATTTTGATGATTAATGTAGTCTCAAATTAGTCCACATACAATAGGAGAGAGAAAAGAGAAGAGTTTTTGGAAGATTTGGAATCCTTCAAAGATAAGGTTTTGAAGTAGTTCAAAATTGAAAATTTTTCCAAGAGTTGGAAAAGGATTAAAATTTCACCCTATATATATGAGGGATGAAAATTACATAATTTAATTCAAAAATTTGAGCAAAAAATATTTTGTTTAAAGTCTTCTATTTTTACTCTCCAAGAAAAGAAAAGAAAAGAAAAAGAAAATCAGTTTCTTGTTATTCTCTTCATATTATTGTTTCAAGAACTTAAAGAATCAATCTTTATTGTTCTTGAAAATATACTCCGGTTCTAGATTAGTAAATAATTAAAAGGATACTAGCGAATCCTTTTGATTGGTGTTGCTTCTTCCGTATTGCAGACCTAATAGAGGGGAGACACTTGGATCCCTGTGAGTTCTGATAGTCCAGGATATGCAATTGATTGCTTCATTCCCTACAACAACCGAGTGCACAAAAGGTATAATCCGATTTTATATTTATTTATATATTCACTTGAATAAGCGTGGTCGTTAAAATCACTTTTGAATCAAAGGGGTTAAATTTATGTTTGATAAAAAATTTAATTTTCCGCCGCGTATACCCCACGATTATAGCGAACCCAATAGTGGATCAAAGCCACGGTTTCGCTTATTTAGTGAATTTTGGATTTATGAATACATGTTTTTAAATTTTTTAAATTCATGTTAATTATGTAAAATTTGATTTTGCATATTTTCAGAAATTTTTAATTGGAATAATTTTAATTGTTTATTTAAATTATTTAAATATGAAAAAAAAAAATTGATGACACGGGCTTCTGGTGTCAGACACCCGACGGCTGCGCGCGCAGGCACCGGCAGCGGGTGCCGGCGCGCCACGGCGCCCGTCACATCATCCGGCTACGCGCCCGACGGGCAGTAAGGTGCTGCTCGTCGTGTCGTTCGGGTCCGTTTTTTTTTTTTATTTTTTTTTTATTTCTGGAATATTAAAATTAAATGTTAATTTTAATTATTTCTGAAAAATTGTTTTTCAAAGAAAAATTGTTTTTGAAGCAATTAAAAATTTTACCAAGTTAAAAGAAAAATTGCGTTTAACAATTTGGTAAATTTACATGTTTTGATAATTAATATGATGTTAATTATGAGCATGTATGGGATGATCATGAGCCAATGGACCAATGTGATTGGTTTTATTTAATATTTTGGATTTTAAAATGGGGCCTGCGAGCCTTTTATTTCATTTATGTAAGTTATTTTATTTTTTGTAAAGAGAGTAGAATAGAGGTAAGGTTTTTCTTTTTCTTTGGAGACGAAGGAGAATAAAAAAGAAGGCCCATGTTTGTATGGGATACAATTATGTAATAGAATAGGTTCTATTCCATTTTATTACCCTTAGACTGACCTTAGGTTCATTTTTTGCTCAAATGGACCGCATAGGACTGATTCATGATCATCCATTTATTTAAGTATGTATTAGATGCATGCATAGGATTTTATTTAATGCTTTTATACTTGCGGAATGAGATATTATGATGTCATGCATTAAATAACCAATCTAATTTAAATTATGATGAGATCTTGGATAAAATTAAACCCCACTTAATTTACTAAAATTAAGTAAAAGAATTTTTTGAAAATTCAATTTCAAACAAAAATGGACAAGTTAGGTAGGACCTATCGTTCCATGCCTACCATCAAAGATAGAGACATAACGATCGCTACCACACTTGATCACTGACCATGAGTCGTGTGGTAGTGGTCTTATGTTGGAAAGCTGTGATCTCTACCAAGCATTGAGATGCTCGGGATGGAATCGTCATTATGTTGGCATGAGTCGTGGGATATCTTGATGCTCTATCTACACGAATGTTTGATGGGTATTGTTTGACACTTAGTACCATATGGGCTCATAAAATTGGGGTATATGAGAAGAGGTGAGGTAAAACAAATTGGAGGGTTGTATAGTGATACAATCGTCAAAGAGTTGACTACCGATAAAAAAATATTCATGGGCTCATAAATTTGGGTGTGAAATATTTTCATTGGATCTCAAGCTCACTAGAAATTTTGATTTCCCAAAATTCCATTAGGGGTGATGGAATTCGAAAAAAAATAGTGGGAGACATTTAATATTAAAGACCTTATATTAAATGAATATGTTTTTCCATAGTTTACTCATTTTCTGCTTCGTGCATTGTTTGTAGATTATTCTACTAAAATGGCAAAGAATCCACTAGCAACAATCCTTGAATAAAATAAATTAACTGGACCTAACTTTGTCGATTGGCTAAGAAACCTGAAGATAGTTCTTCAGTCGGAGAAGAGGGCATATGTCTCGACACTGCGCCTCCTTCGGTACCACCGAAGGATATTACTTCAGAGGATTATGCAGATTACTTACGTCATGTTGATGACAATCTGCAGGCTCGATGCTACATGCTGGCATCGATGTCAAATGAGCTGCAGAGGCAGACGAGGATCAAGATACTGCGTATGGGATCCTCATTCACCTACAAGAGTTGTATGGTGAAAGAACTCGGCAGACGAGATATCAAATCTCAAAAGAGCTTTTCAGATGTCGTATGACTGAGGGCTCTTCAGTCTATGATCATAGATTGAAGATGATAGCCCTTATTGAAAGGCTGGCGTCCCTTGGAGTCGTTATGGAGAACGAACTCTATACGGACCTTCTGCTGCAGTCTCTGCCTCCATCATTTGACACCTTTGTTGTCAACTTTTAACATACACAACATGGAGACTAGTCTCGCTGAGCTTGTGAACATATTAAAGACGGCTGAGTCCACCATGAAAAAGGACAAGTCGGTTCTGCTTGTTGGATCTTCTTCTGAATCAAAGGCTAAAAAGCCCAAGAAAAAAGAAGAAAGGAAAGGGTCCTCTAAAATCCAACAAGCTGAAAGCTAAGGGCGGTGTCAAAAAGGTTTCTTCTCAAGCCAATGACAAGTGCCATTACTGCGGCAAACCAGGGCACTGGAAGAGGAATTGCAAGGAGTATCTTGCAAGCTTGAAGAGTTCAGGTATATATTTTGTTGAAGTTAACTTGTCGGTTAACAATACTTCTTGGGTATTAGATACCGGTTGTGGCTCACATATTTGCAATGATTTGCAAATAATAGCAAGAAGTAGGAAGCTGGAATGGAGGAGAGACAGTCCTTATGATGGGAAATGGAGTAAGAGTTGTTGTATTAACTATAGGAACCGTTAATCTGGCTTTAGAGAATGGTTATGTAATAATTTTAAATAATTATCTTTTTGTTCCGGATATTATTAAGAACATTATCTCTATTTCAGTTTTGGATAGAGAAGGTTTTAGATTTACCATTGAGGATGGAAATTGTTTTATTTTCAAACATTCTGATTATTATATTTTGGTTCTTTGACGAATTATTTATATACTATTACTCCCCATAACCCCATTTTCACAATTCAACAAAATAAAAGAAAATTAGATAATCATAGTTCAATGAGCCTGTGGCACGCAAGATTAGGACATATTTCTGAGAAAAGGATTAACAAATTAGCACAATTGCTTGATCTAAGAAAGAGCAAGAACTACCAACTTGTGAATCCTGCCTCAAAGGAAAGATGACCAAATCTCCATTTGTTGGACAAGTGGAGCGAGCCAGGCATCTATTGGATTTGATCCATACAGATGTATGTGGGCACTAAATGTTAGTGCCCGTGGGAACTATAACTACTTCTTAACCTTACGATGACTTCTCTAGGTATGGTTATGTGTACCTTTTAAGGTAAGTCTGAAGTATTTGAAAAGTTCAAAGAATCCAGAACTGAAGTAGAGAAACAAACTGGATTAAGTATAAAAACTCTTCGATCTGATCGAGGGGGAATACTTAAGCATATAATTTTTAGATTATCTAAAAGAGAATGAGATTCTCTCACAATGGACTCCTCCTGCTACTCCCCAACTCAACGGAGTTGTGGAACACAGGAATCGAACCTTGTTGGACATAGTTCGATCTATGATGAGCTTCACTTCATTACCTTTTTCATTTTGGGGCTATGCCTTAGAAACGGCGGCATACCTATTAAATAGGGTGCCATCCAAAGCCGTGCCCAAAACACCATATGAGATGTGGTATGGAAAGACACCTTCCTATAAATACCTTAGGGTATAGGGGTGTGCTGCTTATGTGAAGCAGCTAGTGGGAGATAAGTTGGATATGAGATCCAGCTTATGCAAGTTTGTGGGGTATCCAAAGGAGTCTATTGGATACATTTCTATGATGCCACAAAACAAAGGGTGTTTGTTTCGAGGAATGCTACCTTTCTTGAAAAAGAATTTCTTTCAGATGGAAGTGGCAATGTCGTAGAACTTAAAGAGGTTCAAGAACCACAGAACACCCCAACTGACACAGTAAATGGTACACCAGCTGATGCTGGACCCTATAAGGCACAATCTTTTGAAGATCTGAAAGGGTCTCAAGGGTACCTAAGAGGTACAACTTGTTGTTAGAGAACAAAGAAGAGGGACTCCCCTTGGATAATGATCCAAGAAGCTATGGAGAGGCGATGTCTGATATCGACTCGAAGAAGTGGCAAGAAGTTATGCAGTCCGAAATGGACTCTATGTACTCCAACAAGGTATGGACTTTGGTGGACCCAACACAGGAAATTATTCCCATTGGCTGCAAATGGGTCTACAAGCGGAAGCTTGGATTAGATGGAGAGGTAGCGACCTATAAGGTACGATTAGTAGCAAAAGGTTATACTCAGAAGCAAGGAATTGATTATGAGGAAACTTTTTCACCAGTAGCGATGCTTAAATCCATACGGATACTGTTAGCCATATCTGCATATTATGACTATGAGATATGGCAAATGGATGTGAAGACCGCTTTTCTTAATGGAAACATTAAGGAAGAGATCTATATGAAGCAGCCAGAAGGCTTCATATCCAGCGGGAGTGAGCAAAAGTTTTGCAAGCTCCAGAGATCCATTTATGAACTCAAACAAGCTTCGAGGAGTTGGAACATCCGGTTTGATGAAACGATCAAAACATTTAACTTTCATAAGAACCCAGATGAACCATGTGTGTCTACAAGAAGGTTAGTGGGAGTGCAGTTACATTTGTTGTGCTCTACGTTGATGACATCCTACTCATTGAGAATGATGTAGGGATGTTGCAGTCAACGAGGACTTGGTTATCTAATCAGTTTTCCATGAAGGACTTGGGAGATGCATCTTTTATCCTAGGGATAAAGATCTATAGAGATAGATCCAGAAGGATGATCAAACTATCCCAGTCCATGTACATAGACAAAGTGCTAAAAAGGTTTAGCATGGAGGAATCCAAGAGAGAATTCCTACCTATGAGTTATGGGGTTTCACTATCTAAAGTTATGTCTCCTAAGATACCTGAAAAGAGAGAAATGATGGCTCGCATACCTTATGCTTCTGCAATAGGGAGCATAATGTATGCAATGTTATATACAAGGCCTGATATAGCACATGCTCTGAGTGTCACGAGCAGATATCAGTCCAATCTAGGGGAAGAACACTGGATAAGATGATCCTCAAGTACTTGAGAAGGACTAAGGATATCTTTCTGATATACAGCAATGAAGAACTAAAACTGGATGGATATACAGACTCTAGTTTTTAGTCCGATATAGATGACTCAAAGTCCATGTCCGGATACATATTCACCTTGAATGGTGGTGCGGTCAGTTGGAAGAGTTCCAAGCAAGAGACGACTGCAGACTCTACCACCGAAGCTGAATATTTGCTGCATCAGATGCAGCAAAAGAAGCTGTTTGGATTAGAAATTTCATCTAAAGGTTGGGTGTAATTCCATCCATTGTTGATTCAGTTATGATTTACTGTGATAATAATGGAGCTATTGCGCAAGCAAAAGAGCCAAGATCTCATTAAAGATCCAAGCACATAATGAGACGATATCACTTGATAAGAGAGATCATTGGTAGAAGCGACGTCATTGTGGATCGAGTTGCCTCAACAAAAAATGTAGCAGACCCACTTACTAAGCCCTTAGCACAGAAGATATTCGACGGACATCTTGAGAAGATGGGCCTTAGATACATGGGCAATTGGAGATAGGGTACGTGGGAGATTGTTAGAGTAGGATGCCCAATGCCCCAATTAGATTGGGTGTATTATACTCTTTTACTTTTGTAAAGACAATCTTGTTGGAAATCATATTAATAAAAAGGCATTTTCTTTATCTAATGTCTTGCATTTTTTTTTTCTACACATTACATAAAGTCCTTAGACCAAATTTAGGTACGGGGCATGATCGCGCATATGATGGCGATCATGGAACATGCCTCTAAGGCTTTGGTCTTAAATAAGTTTCGAGTCGAGAGCTTTTTGAGATGGGACATCAAATAGCTTAGTAAGACTCGTACATATAATGCATGCTCGTGAGACGAGGATGTCACATTCCATTGGCATTAGTGTAGAGACGTAAGTGCATGTATGTGGGTGCTTGTTAGGGAACAAGTACACCGAATATGGCCTGCAAGAAATTCTTAGTTGGAGGCTTTGCCCGTCTAAATAAGAATTTTTGTGTTGCGATAGTACACGACTAGCCCTCAGACTTGAGGCACGATGGTAGCCTTGTGTGCATCCTGCAACACTTTGATATATCTTTTGATTGCTTGACAATCACAAATGGGGTATGTTGGGTGTTGCACTAGTATGCATGGAGGTTTGTCAGTGGCCAACATAGAATTCGACACTTGTCTTTTTAAATAAGGGAATCTCCTTTGTTTTCATAGTTCGTGATTCAAAGACCTTGGCCAAGACAGTATGAATTGTGATTCATCAAGAATTATTGGAACTTGAAATGGGATCACAATTATTGAATCGTTTAGGGTTTCGACTTATAATCCATGCCTTAGATTCAATCAGGAGATTAGCTGTCGAAAGGACCGTACGTGTATGGTACTCGCAACTGAAATAGGTTTACTCGCTATTTCACCTAAGACTAGTTTGCCATGATTACTTGGTAGGTGTTTTCATGAATAGTGAGGTTCTTGGAATTAAGGAGTTGATTCCATGCGGATTAATTAATTGAAATAATTGTTATTCATAAGTTGCAAATATTGCAAACCCACTACTAGCTTAGTAGTGAACCTAAGAGGGTCACACATCTTTATGGAAAGTAACATTTCTAATTTTAGATTTTATCCAATGGTTGGAAATTAATTAATTAATACTGATCAATTAATTAATTAAAGGTTCTATTTAATTTAATAGTTAAATTAAATTATTCAATTAAGTAATTGGATTATTTAATTGGACCTAATTTGATTAGGAATCCCAATTGGAGTAAATTAAATTAATCAATTGGATTGATTAAATTGAGATTGAATCAATTGAATTGATTTGGGGATTTTTGAGTCCAAGCCCAAAATAAATGTGGATCACTTAAGAAGCCCACTAAAGTATGAAAACAATAAATTAAATAAATATAATTTATTTAATTAATATATTTATAGATAAATAAATATAGTGACCAATTTTATGGGATAAAATAGGCCACTAAGATTTAATATAATTATAGTATATATATATATATATATGATATATATCTATCTTGATATTATTTGAAGAGTTCAAATTAATATCAACAATGTATGTAGACAATTTTGATGATTAATGTAGTCTCAAATTAGTCCACATACAATAGGAGAGAGAGAAAAGAAGAGTTCTTGTAAGATTTGGAATCCTTCAAAGATAAGGTTTTGAAGTAGTTCAAAATTGAAAAACTTTCCAAGAGTTGGAAAAAGATTAAAATTTTTAGCCCTATATATATGAGGGATGATAATTACATAATTTAATTCAAAAATTTGAGCAAAAAATATTTTGTTTAAAGTCTTCTATTTTTACTCTCCAAAAAAAGAAAAGAAAGAAAAAGAAAATCAGTTTGTTGTTATTCTTTTCATATTATTGTTTCAAGAACTTAAAAAATCAATCTTTATTGTTCTTGAAAATATACTCCAGTTCTAGATTAGTAAATAATTAAAAGGATACTAGCGAATCCTTTTGATTGGTGTTGCTCTTCTATATTGTGGACCTGATAGAGGGGAGACACTTGGATCCCTGCGAGTTCTGATAGTCCAGGATATGCAATTGATTGCTTCATTCCCTACAACAATCGGAGTGCACGAAAGATATAATCCGATTTTATATTTATTTATATATTCACTTGAATAAGCGCGATTGTTAAAATCGCTTTCGAATCAAAGGGGTTAAATTTATATTTGATAAAAATTTTAATTTTCCGCTGCGTATACCTCTACGATTATAGCGAACCCAACATAAGTACACCGTACTCATGGCCAGCGTCCACTTCTTGGACTATGTCGTTTCGAAGGATGATTGGCAGTGGATTTGGCGAAGGTTGCTGCCATTCAACAATTGCCTCGCCCTCGCACTGTCACGAAAGTGCATAGCTTCCATCCTTTTATCTGTTTCATTCCCCATTTTAGTAGCATCATGGCTTCTTTTACCAATTGATCCAAAGGGGTAAACTTACGTGGACTGCCGAATCCAACGTTGCCTTTTAAGAGATCGAACAGGGCTTGACTTCTGCCCCTAAGCTCGTACTTCCAGATTTTTTGCACCTTTGAGCTGCATTGTGATGCCTCCAAATCTGGTATTAGGGCTGTGCTCAGCCAGTTCGGTCACCCAATTTCGGGTGTCAAACTCTGTTTCAGCACATATGATACTGAGTTCTTGCGGCGGTGCAAGCTGTCAAACATTGGCGACATTATTTGTTCCACCGTGAGTTTGTTCTTTTCACAGGCCATAATGCACTTAAACGGATTGGTAGCCAAGATAAAATTTTCGCCGTCATGCCTCTTAGCAAGCTTATTTGCAATAGTTCACATTTGTTATTAAGCATAAGTCTGGTGTTTCTAATCGCGCTGTCGACGCACTCAGCTGCTGTCATTTCTTACTTCTGGAGATGCATGTTACCATTCCAGGGTTTGATCTTTTTTTGGAGCTCTACAGACTAACCCTTTTTTCTCTCGTGTCTTGCTCCAAATTCTACATGGTGCTTGCTCGGACTTTGTTCTCAGTGAGGGGTTCTTTTTTTGTGGTCTCCAATTATGCATTCTGGATAGTATCATTCGCCTCAAAATCATTTAAGAACTGCATAACGAGGGACGTGGGTCGCAACCACACACTATAGTTTATGGCATCCTCCTATTCTTGGCTAACCATGTGCAAAGAGGTGGCAGAATTTGTTTCTCCTTGCTGTCACTTGTCAACTCGCTAAGGGCACCGCGACGAATGCAGGGTTATATATGCCTCTTCCGATTCCCACATAGCCTTGGACTGACATTAGCACGGATTTTGTCCTTGGCCTTCCTGGAATGCAGCATGGCAATGACTCTATTTTCGTCGTCATGGATCGTTTCCCGAAGATAGTACATTTTCTCCCTTGCAAACGTACCAGTGATGCTTCTAATGTTTCCCAATTGTTTTTTAGGAAATTTATCGGCTGCATGGCATGCCCTCCTCCATTATATTGGATCGTGATACTCATTTCCTTAGTCATTTATGGCAGAGTCTATGGCGTATGGTCAATACCATTCTTAATTTCAGCTCTGCCTACCACCTACAGACTGATGGCCAGACAGAGATGGTTAATCAATCCCTTGGAAACTTATTGTGTAGCCTTGTCCGACGACCATTTGTTTGCTTGGGATGTAAAATTATGTCAGGCAGAGTTTGCTCACAATTACGCAGTTAATCACAGCACTGGTTACAACCTATTTCATGTCGTTTATGGTCACCCTCTCCAAGCTCCTATTGATCTGCTCACTTTGCTAAGTCACATTCGTTCTCATGGCACCATCACTAACTTTGTCTCCATTTCCAGCAGCTCCACCAACAGAATTATGATCGCTTCCTCCCCCAAATACAAGCAACAAGTTGATCCGCCACTGCTGTACAGGTGATTACCAATGGGATATTATGTTTGGGCTATTTTGACTAAGGATCGTTTTTCAGGTCATGAATTTAACAAGATCGTAGCTCTCATAACATCGGCCCAGATTAAATTATTGAGAAGATTAACTCCAATGCTTCTATCTTGTCCCTGCCAGTCACTTGAACACCTCGGATGTTTTCATTGTCAAGCATCTCCTTCCTTACACTGGCGAGTCTTTGGATGATGACACCTCCCTTACTGATTCGAGGGTGAATCTTCTCTACCCCAGGGAGAATGATGCAGTCCTTTTGGAGTTAAATTTTATGGACCATTGTGAACATCCAAAGAACTCCTAGTTTACTTAGATAAGTTTTATTTAATAACTGCATTTGTTAGGGTTATCCTGCAAAATTCTAATTCTTACTTGTAATTTTCATCTTTCGCTAGGAGTAGCTCGTAATTTCTAATTTTCATTTCTTAGTTTAAAACTATTAAAAGTGTCTTTCGGTTAGAGTTTGTTTATTCATTTGAAGTTGAATAAAACTTGAGAATTATTTCTCTTCCAAAATCTTTCGGCATTTTTACAAATCAATGATTGATTTTGTATTGTTCTTCTTGATTGCGTAATCCGCTGCATCAAAATTCATAGAGGCTTGTTGCATGATCTTCATCATATGTGTAATCAATGCCCTATGGCTATGTATGGTCTTGGAACTTTATCTAATTGATAAAACAATTTAAGATAAATAAATTCCAGTCTAATTAGCTCGCCGGGCATTATTCTATTAGATTTTGTAAACAACAAAATAAACAATGTCTCATCTCTTATATGCTACTCAATGTTAGAGGCAATTGCTCATATGAGAGAGTCAAACTTTACTTGTCCGACATATTTAGATATTAAATGTAAACCATCATAGATATGTCCATATACATAACGTTCCAATATCTTAAACTTAAGGGCTTGACTCTATAAATATCTAAAGCTTAAAGAGACCGTATTTTACACAATCCTAGACATTTTACATGGCTCACAAAGACATTTCTTGGTTGAGGCTAAGTGAGAACATTAGTTACTGTGAAATGTGTAGACATACATATTTCTTTGCAATGATATTTCTTATAAAAATTATAGTGTTTTTCTTTGTTTGGTATCTCTACTGTAAGCATCAGTTTACTATTTTTTTAAAAATATTATCACAGCTCCCGCATTACTGATACAACTCCTAAATGATACAAAAAAATCTCTAAACCAAATAAATAATCATACCGTAGATATATGTGCCACAAGTTATACTTGCAATGTGCATAATGTTACATATTTTTGCTCCTTGCTACTCTAAGACTAGCATTTTTGCTAAATAAGAAAGCAAACTCGAAGATGGATCTACACTCATTCAAATCACCTCCTAAAGCAACATGTGTTTATTTTCTCAATAAAAAAATTTCCCAAGGAAATTACCTACAATGCTCATAAGGTTATTAAATTTTTTCTTTACTATTTTCTAATACATTGGAGCAAGTACAGGCCACAATGCACATCAAGCTCTAAACAACAATCACACAAATAAAGTAATCTAAACATTTCTCTAGGGAGTCTTTACACATATTTGAAGGCTGAAACTTTATAATGTAGGAGCATAACTGAGCTTATAACTCTTCATTCTAATTTGTTATAAAATTCTGACTTTTAGCACTAAATAAGATGCCTTTTGAACGATTAGGAATGCAGTTTATGTCCATTTGATATAATTTTAAATCTTAGATTCATAATAACTAAGAAAATATAATAAAGGTATATCACCATCAACAAAAGAGTTTCTCTTCAGAAGTATAACCTTCTCACCACTAGGTGGACTTTACATCTCATAATAACTACATAAGCCTTTAGCTAGATTTTGAGAACACATTAGTGTCCAATATCCTTGCTCAAAAGTTAAACCAATACTCAAACTTGGTTTGTTTTATTGAATCGAGCATTTGTAGTTATGCTAAAAGCTGTAACTGATAGCAACTTTACGACTCAATTTTTTAAATAGTGCAACACCCAAATGCAACATTTTAGTTGTGGCCTCACTACAAAAGCAATTATTTATCCACACAAGTCAACAATTGCCTCCCACGAAAGCTATTGCTACCAAACAAACTAATAGATTTCGTAGCTCCATATTGTTCTTTCATTTCATTTAATTCAGTCACCTTTGTAGGAAATGATAATGCCTCTCTAATTAGACTCTATTTAATCTTTTGGAGACAACTATGTGCCTACACAAAGTTTCGATTTAGTTTTTACTTGATCACAAGCGGCTTTGTAAGGTCTAGTTCAAGAAAAACCCTGGCTTTAAAGCTCCCCTGCCCGTCTACCACGTGCTAGGGCAGCGATGTGAATGCTTGTGAGTGCATTAAGTAAGTCAGATACTAGCTGGTACGAAGTTGCTCTCACTAAAAATAAGAAACAATAAACATTCTTGCATTATGAGATAGAATTGCTCCCATTCAAATTAAGAAGCATTAAATATTTTTGCATCATAAGTGATTTATCAAACACATAGCCACCATCTAAATCATTAACTCAAGCAAGATTTCATTATTTTAAGAATTTTCTTTTTAGGAAAATTATTGTCCAAAAATATGATATTATGTGATCTAATATGAATCACTATTCCATCTCCTTGTTCACTTATAAACACATACCCCTTAGACTAATTGATATATCATCTATAGATACATTTATTATCTTTGGAATTTAATTTTTGAAACTCGTTTAAAAATTTTATGAATAGAGATAATCAATCCTAACATCTAGGGTAGCTCAAGCCAGATCATCTATCTGTCAATAGCTTTTATGGAGTGAAAATATTTATCATGAAGGTTGTCTAATTTAGATGTGGACTCTAGTTAACCAAATAATCTTTCTAAAAAAAAGTCAATAAGTTAGCTTAAGTCTTCATGGATCTCATTATATCAAAATAATTTTCTGTTCATTCTCTTGATAGCATTGTTCTATATATGTGTGTTAGGAATACTCAATTTCCTTGTAATTCATTCTTCATTACATCAATCGTCAAATTGATTGAAAAATTATTCACATCATAGATCTAATCTTGAAGACTTATTAAATTTGGTTCTCTACTCCATAATCTCTAAAACACTCTAGTGTTTTAGATTTATGAGACATTAAATAGATATGATCAATGCTATGTGAATATTTTATAATTATAATGAAATATGAGGATCCATGTCTAGCATTATTACAAATCAAAAAATAGAAATCTATAAGAATAATGACAATGAAAGCTCGATTCTATAGTTTTGTAAATAGATCCAATGTGAACTTTTAGCATAAGATGGTAATCAATTGTAAAAGGTAAACTCAATAAGTTTTCTCTTACTAGTTTATATCTCTTATCCGTTGTGACCTAAGCAAGCATGCATCGATGCTGACATTATGACACAACTAGAGTACAATAAATAATGCTAAACATAGGAACACAAAAGCTTCTGTGTTATGGATCATTTCAGAAATTATGCAGCACCTCTAGAGAGCACAAAATCGACAGTTACTTGGGACAACTTTCTGGAAAGGGGATAAGCAAGTGGCTGAAAATTGGGGATTCAAGGTGCAAACAAAATTGAAAGCTGCTATCAAAGTTCTTTGGACTAAACTTCCACAAAATTGGCTCAAGATAAATTATGATGGAGCTTCAAAAGGAAATCCAAGAGTTGCAGGAGCAAGTTGTATTGTTAGAAACTCATATGGAGAACCAGTGATAGCTACATTCTCTAATCTTGGAGAGCAAACCAATAATTATGTTGAATTGTATGCCGTGGTTAATGTCTTCAATAAGGGTTTTTCAAAATTTTGGTGGAACTTGATGCTCAAGTGAACATACAGATACTTCAAGGAATAAGTCCAGTTTCATGGACACTGCAACAACTCTTATCCAAATTCCAATTTCTCATATCACAAATGGAGATAAAGCTAGTTCACAAATTCAGATAAGGGAATCAAGTAGCGAGTTGGTTAGCTAACTTCGCATGTCAAGTTTTTTCATCTGGCTGCTAGACACCAAGAGAGTTTCCTAACAATCTTGAAGGAATTATATGTATTGACAAAGCAGAATTTTCTTCCTTTAGATTTCCTTAGTCAATTTATTTTTCTTCTAGATTGCTTATATTTTTGTCTTATTGTAAAGGGAGTAGTACTCCTTATTTAAACATTTATTTTAAATGTAAGGGAGTAAGTACTCCTCATTTCCTGCATTTTGAATGTACATTGACTTTATTTTTTATACTACTAAACTAGTAGGGATCATTGCTTAACTCCCGCATAGGCATAGATAGATTTGCTAAGAAAAATAAAAAATCGATGATCACATTTCTTAAAGGATATATATTGATTGCAATAGAACAATCAGTGTAGCAATTGAACACACCTAGGTCATAATACATCACCATAAATAATTGAGGAATATCTACTACCACAATAAGTATCTTTTAGTAGATAATAACCAAATCTCAACTCAAATTCAAGAAAAAAGAAAAAATGTTATCTTGAAAGAACAATTGTAAAATTCAAGTGATAAAGATTCTTGTACATTGGATATTTTATAAAATAACAGTTTGTCCATCTTGAAATTCTAACTTGCAATTGCCAATCATTTTCACATTTGGTTTCACCTTAATTTCTACACAATCGCCCTTGAGTCTCTAGGTATTGTAAATCTATGATCCACATAGGATAAAATTTAGTAACATAGTGCTTGATGTGTAAAGAGCACTTATAGAAGCATTATTATGTGCTATATTTTCAACTTAGTGTATTTTTTAACCCTATACCACTTCTCATCATTCAATGATTACGTTTGTTCTTCTTACATTCATCTCCATTCTTCTTTTTGTTCTTGCCTTTGTTCTATCTTGTTTATATCAAGAGCCAGAAGTGCTTTTAAAACTAGACTTAACCACAAGGCACATACCATTAGTCTAGTAGCAATAAGCCACTTATCCAAAAGCTCAAATATGACAAATATCATCTAAGAAACTCTCTTTATAGTGTTGAGTTTAAATTTCACTTTCAAATGCCCCCACTTATTAGAAAGAGACAAATTAAGCTTGAAATAACTACTCATCACAGAAGATGTTGCTTATTGACTGTAGCCTCTAATATTATTTCACATCACTCTTAAATGTACCCTTTATTTTATGTAAAGGGAGTTTCCTACAATTGTCAAACTCTATCGTTAGCTATCCAATATTAGTCTCAATTCTGCCAACATACTTCTCTTTAGATATATACTAAATCAATATTGTGATTTTCTCAATCGCATATGAGATCATTAATCATACAGTTCACCAAAATAGTATAAGTAATGTACTCTTTTTCTACTTTTAGTAAACTTATTGATCTTTTGTTTGTTGGGCAGTATGACCCACACTAAATTGTACGTGAGTTCGAGGTCGATCTATAGGGAAGTTGCTTGAAAAATTCAGTATTATAATTCTAAAAAAATAGGATTTATGTGAATCAAAATATATGAACAATTAATGTATGTTGTAACTAAAGAAAAACCAAAGTAATAAAAGTACTGAGGATTAGGGATCCACTCTTGAGTTTTCGATAGAGAAATAATTAGTTATTCTTTTTACCTCTATTAATTGCCATAATTGTAATCCATACATAATGAAGGTTCCAATGGGAATATATTATCAAATAGCTCATGCAATAAGGTAATTAGGATATTGTCTTACTATTTGTAAATTATCTCTTACGCTAGCACTTATTTGTGGGATCAAACATTTAAGCACACATTTGTCAACAACAAATCAAAGTTTCACATTAGCAGTCGATGGGATAAAACCGTACAATAAGCTAAATGAACCCAAGTATTTGTTGTGCCATTAGAAATACATAAATCAAGAATCACCACAAAACAAGATTTAGATCAAAACTTCTAATAATAATACAATATACTTAAATATTTTTTACCCTTATAACCGTTCTTCTTCCTCCATCAAGAGGTTCACCCTTTTTCCTCAGTAAAATAAAATTTAGAAAGACATAATAAAAGTAGCAAAGACTAAAAATAGAAGAGAAACTAAATAATTCATTTCTATTACTACTAGAAAACTTATATTACTAGAAAACATACATATTAGAAAACTTAGCCTAAGGAAACCCTCTCCCCCCTTCTCTTACAAGCTTAATATATGGTCTATTTATAGTACTTAGAGTAAGCTAGAGGCTAAATAAATAATGAAGGGGTTAATCAAGTGGTATGCTAGTTTCCAAGAGTTGGTAAGTTGTTACACCAAGTCCTTACCTACTAAATTGAATTACATTTTTAGATCAGATACAATCAGATTTTGATGATGAGTGAAAAACAAAAGTTGTAGATCTTTGGTGCTGATATATCTTCATATATCATTTGTCAAATGTGGCTGTTAGATGAAGGAGGTATGGTCAAATTACCAAATCAAGTCCACGAGCTATCCTTTAATAGCAATAGCAATTTGCAGCGTATGTTTTGACTATTTGTACACATTTTCTCACCTTTTTGTCTTCAGCAAACTTGTTTATTTACTCTTGTGTATAACATATCCGAATTTTAGCCCAAAATAAATTTAGGCTTAAGAGATATGACCCAATTGGTCAAATAAGTCAATATTAGATTGAACTCTGATCCGAATTTTAGTGATCCATTTTGTGCAACCACTTGGACAAATATTTTACTATAATCAAGACTGAATTGGGCTAAGTTTCCAACATAAAAGTTGTACTTATATCTATTAGTTTCAAATGAAGCAAGCTTCAAGTCTATAAGGCTTTTGATCATGAAATTATGCTCAAAATACAAAAACTGCACAAGTCTGGAAACATGTTTCTTTTGATCTTTTTATATTCATTGATTCCCTAACTCAAAATATTAATAAAATAATAATATTAATAAGAATAAAGCAGAAAAGTATAAAAGATTTGATACAAAAATATGTTAAAATATGTACTTATCAAATTCCCCCACACTTAACCCTTGCTGGTCCTAAAGCAAGCCTAAAACAAACCTAAACTAATCCACTTTCGTAGAAAATCACGATTGAAAGTATATGTAATAAGTCTTTAAACCCCTAGGTGGCTCATAGAGGATAAGTTATAGTCTTGTGAGGGTTTCCAGTTGTGATACCCACAAACACCTATAATAACTATCTTCCAACTATTATTCTCTGGAACCAACAAAGTAATATGGAAATGAAATCAAATAAGTGTTGAGTTTAACTCTTAGTCATTCAAAAGTCAATACATTTCCGTAACAAGCATACTCAAGTGTGTGTGTGTGTGTGGATTGTTAATGTCAACAGTGATGAAACTATGAATGCTTGAAATAAGTGAATTCTCATAAAATCTTACAAAAACCATCATCGAATCTCTAACATAAAAGTTAAACATCATAGGCTCTTCCTTTGGTGCAAATCTCCAGTACACTGAAGGCACCACACGAAATCAAAAGGTCTTCAACAAAAGGTTGTAATGGAGGTTAAGAGTAGTGATGTAGCTAAGAAATAAAATGATATAATGCAATAAAGGTTCTAAAAACTTTATGGAATTAAAGATGTAGAGTTTATCAATGAAAAATTCTCAAACTCCACAAATTTCAACATTGGGGTCTATTGTTATTGAATTGGACCCCTCTTATTCATATTGCAACTTCTCATTTTTAGTTGAAACTTATCATTTTTAGTTGCAACTCGTAGCACTATGCAATTTTTTTTTTGTTTTATTTTTTTATTTTTTTCTTTCTTTTTTTATAAGAGAAAATCCCCCACATTTATTTTTCGTTCCAACCTAAATTTCTTTTGTAAGTTCACGTTGTCAATGGAATATCTCTTAAACTCCAAATCATTTTTAGAACAAGGGTTATATTTAGGCTAGGTAAAAAGATATGGTTATAAAAAAAATATTTATTTATTGAAAAGCTCAAAGTGGCACATTAGTGGGATGGTTTCTTGGAACATCACATGGGGAACAAGCTGATTTGACAATGGTGCTAAAAAGCCTAATGCCTTAATCATTTTTCTAGTGGTGCACTATAAGTCGTTTGTCTCGACAGAACAAAAGAAAAAGTTCTAATACTAAACCCCTACATGTTGAAGATTCAAGTGATGATTAGAGCGAGGGCATAAGAACTTCCTATTTTGACATGATTGTCTTCACATTGAATAACATAACTATTTGTGCAAAAAAATTGAGTATAATTATCGCAAAAATATATTAACTAAATAATAACATCAAAGTCCAAAACAACACCTATTATCAATCAAACCACATTATTCATACTTAATTTTAATCATTAAAATTGGAAGAATCTCTACGACTAAAATTGTTGTTTTTTAAATTTGGTATTTCACAAAATTTTGTTAAAAATTTCACAAACTTGTCATGTTATGCAAAAAATAGGGATGCGTCTCAAGAGTGTTACAGTTATTCTTTACTTGGCCACCATCTTTTCATGACTTCAATGGACCCATAAGAAAACATACTTGATATAATTTTTTTTTATTTTTTTTTTGAAATAAAATACTAGAAAAACACACAAGTCATGATATCATCTATCCCTCCCCCCAACCTAATCGAGACATTATCCCCAATATAAAAAATAGATAGAAAAGTAGAGTTTGAAAGATATCACTTGAAGTGTGGCTAAAAAAATAAAGTTGAAACAACAAAAAAACACATACTATTAGATAAAACCATTAACAGTAAGTATCACAGACTAAGAATTAAATTTAATTTGCATTTTTTACCATTATTCCTATTGGACCAATCCACATTGGCCAAGGCTAAATCAGGTTCTGGCACATATGCTAGAAGTTGATCAATCAGTTGGTCAGGTGCCGGAGCAGAAATGAGAATTCGTCTCGCAAACGGTGAAATAAAACTTTTTTTCACAACATGATCTACAAAAGATAGCAAACCATCATAAAAACCATTAACATTAAGAATAGCTATAGGTTTTTGGTGAATGTTGAGTTGTGCCCAAGAGACAACTTGGAATAATTTCTCCAGTATTCCAAGATCGCCAGGTAGAATAATGAATGTATCCACATTATTTAATATGTTAGGCATTCTGTCCTGAATATGTAATATTTTTAGCTCATCTCTGATGTTCATACTTGTGATATTCTGTACTGTTAAAAATTTTGATATAACTTTAAGAACTTTGACTCCTCCTATATGAGCATAAATAGCAACACTGTCCATTAAACCCAAACTGCCTCCCCCATACACTAAATGAAATTTTCTTTCTACTAAAGTTCTACCAAGGTTATTGACTGCCCCTATACTCACCATTTTTTTCTAGATTGGATCCACAAAAGACACAAATGCAGTTGAATTTATGACTCGAAGAAACTTTTTTTTTATTGTTTTTTCTTTTTGAAAATAAGTTGTGAAAAAATAGAGTGAGTATGGTCCTATTTATTGAGGTGTGACCATAGAATGCATTTATTGCACGTCTTTTTCTTTTATCAGAAAGATTGAAAATAAGGACAAACAAAATTTAAAAATTACCTACTTACACATGAATGTACATATAGTTATGATTGCGGCTCACATCTTCCTCTGATTTTACGTCTAGTAATGGCTTAAACGCCCTCTATGGGTCGATGATATGCTTTCCATCTAATTTTGTTATAAACTGGCAAACAGGGTCTTTTAAATTCAAATTTTCAAGACAATAAAGTTCATTCAGGAAGAAAAGGAAATCACTTCTTGAGAGTTAGAAAAATATCACCCATTTTAAAAAGAACAAGAAAAGATAATGAGAAAATTAGAGAAAATTTGTACAGAGATTTCTGTTGTTTGGGAAACTGACAAGTCTGACTTTAATAGCCACGGAGTACCATTATCCGCCACTTAATTGAGAAAAGAAAAAAAAATAAAAGAAAGAAAGCCTTCAAAACAAATATAGTCAGAGAAAATATATATATATATATATATATATAACATTAATCATAATAAAGGTTAGAAAGAAAAAATTTCCTCTTGTGAAAATTGATTTTCTAGAAATGGTTTAACTCTTTATCCATTTACTTTGAATATATTACCATTTGTAGGATTCTCAATATCAACATTAACCACTCCACCTTGATCTCAATTTTCCATGAAATAAATGCAAACAAGAATTATAAAGCAAAACCTTTTGACCAACCTCAAATATTTTTTTTAAAATTTTGTTATCATGAAAATCTTTGATTTTTGCTTTGTAAATTCTAGAATTCACATATACATCATTTCTCAATTCTTGAAGTTCATTGATTTGCAATTTGCACAATTTTAAAACTTCATCAAGGTTAAAGTTATGCATTTTGATTGGCCAATAAGCTTTATGTTCAAGTTCAACAGGTAAATGACAAGATTTTTCATAAACTATCCTATAAGGATACATGCCTAATGATGTTTTGAAAGCAGTTTTATATGCCCAAAATGTATCAGTAAGTCTAAAAGACCAATTTTTATGATTTGGGTTAACTATTTTTTCCATAATTTGTTTTATATCCCTATTTGCAAGTTCAACTTGTCCATTTGTCTGAGGGTGATAAAGGGTTGCAACTTTATGTATGATTCCATATTTCCTCATTAAAGTTCCAAAATTTTTTTACAAAAATATTTTTTTCCATCACTAATAATAGATCAAGGAATTCCAAATCGACTTAAAATATTTCCTTTTAAAGATTTTAATCACTAGGATAGGTGTAGGGGCATCATATTTCGCTTTGAAAGGGACCCTAACTTTTGACAATTTTCACAACTTTTACAAAAAGTGTAAGTGTCTTTGAAAAACATTGGCCAATAAAATCCACATTACAAAATTTTTGTAGTGGTTTTCTTTGCTAAAAAGTAACCACCACATGCTTTTGAATGACAAAATTTGATAATATTACCTATCTCATTGTCAGGCACACATCTTTGAAAGATTTAATCAGAACAATATTTGAAAAGGTATGGATCATCCCAATAAAAGTTTTTCACCTCAATCAAAAACTTCTTTTTGTCTTAAAAGTTCCAATACTATGGCATATTTCCTGTCATAAGAAAAATTAACAATGTCAGCAAACTAAGGTAAAATAGAAATATTAAATAGTTGTTCATCAATGAAAGTGTCATTACTGGGTGTGGCTTGAAATGGGTCATCACAAACAACTCTCGACAAATGATCAGCCATCATATTCTCTACTCTCTTCTTATCATGAATCATAATATTAAATTCCTGGAGTCTCCATCTATTCAGTCTCGATTTGGCATCTTTTATTGATAAATATATTTCAAAGTTGCATGATCACTGAAAACAACAACTGGTGAGCTAACAAGATAAGATTTAAATTTGTCCAATGCAAATACTATAACATGTAATTCTTTTACAGTTGTTGAATAATTCAATTGAACACTATTTAAAGTTTTACTTGCATAGTAAATAACATATGGTTTCTTATCTTTTCTTTGTCCCAAGACAGCTCCAACAACATAGTCACTAGTATCACACATTATTTCAAAAGGTAAAGTCCAATCTAGAGGCTGTATGATCAGAGCAGATGTAAGCATGCTTTTAAACTTAACAAAAATAATTTCACAATTTTCAGTTCATTTAAAAATAGTATCTTTTGTTAGAAGATTACACAAAAGTTTAGATATTATACTAAATTTTTTGATAAATCTTCTATAAAAACCAACATGTCCTAAAAATGATCTTACCTCTTTCACAATCTTTGGTGTTGGCAAATTGGTAATTAACTCAATTTTAGATTTGATGTGTCCAAGAATAATACCATTTGTTACCATAAAATGACATTTCTCCCAATTGAGCAAAAGATTCTTTTCTTCACACCTAATCAAAACATTTTCTAAATTAGATAGGCAATCATCAAATAAGTTGCCAAAAATAGAAAAATCATCCATGAAGACTTCAAGAAAATATTCAAGCATATCACTAAAAATACTAAGCATGCATCGTTGAAATGTAGCTGGTGCATTACATAATCTAAAAGGCATCCTTCAATATGTAAAAGTACCAAAATGACATGTAAAAGTTATTTTCTCTTGATCTTCAAGTGCAACTGCAATTTGATTATACCCATAATATCCATCTAAAAAGTAAAAAATTCAGGTCCTGCAACTCTTTCTAAAATTTGATCCATGAAAGGTAATGAAAAATGATCTTTTCTAGTAACAGAGTTGAGTTTTCTATAGTCAATACACATCATCAATCAGTAACAGTCTTAGTTGGAATAGGATAAATGACTATAGTAACTCCAGATTTCTTAGGTACAACTTGAGTAGGACTTACCCATTTGCTATCAGAAATAGGATAAATGATTCCATTATCTAAGAATTTAATGACTTCATTTCTCAATACTTCTTTCATATTGGGATTTATCTTTCGTTGCATTTCTCTAGAAGGTTTAATATTTTCCTCTAGATAGATGTTATGCATGCAAATTAAAGGATTAATACTTTTAATATCAGCAATGGTCCATCCTAGAGCATTGTTATGCATTTTTAGAATTTCGATCAACTTACCTTTTTGAGATGCATCGAGTTTGGAAGAAATTATTACTGGAAAAGTCTTATTCTTACCCAAGAAAGAGTATTTCAAATCAACTAACAAAGGTTTCAAATCAACCACGAGAGATTTAATACTTGATGGAATATATTTTACCATTGATGATGAAAGTTCTTCAATCCTTGGCTTCCAAAAATGATTTTCTTGTACCTGTAAAAATTCAGAGAGAGTATTAGCGTGTGCCTTTTTACAAATACTTTCACTTTTGAAACATGTCTCCAAAGAATCTGAAGAGTTAGTGGTAGTAAAGTATTCATGAACAAGTTTCTCAATTGAATCCACTTCCTGTACCTCAACATCTTCTGCAGGTTGCTTACAAATATTAAACACATTTAATTCCTTAGTCATATTTCCATATGATAACTTCAAAATACCATTCCTAGAATTGATCAAGCATTTGAAGTTGCAAGAAAAGGACGACCCAAAAAGATAGAAATTTGTGTATGTGTTTGTTTAATAGGTTCTGTGTCCAAAATAATGAAATCAACTGGAAAGTAAAACTTATCAATTTGTACCAACACATCTTCTATTACTCCATTTGGAACTTTAATCAAATGGTCAGCTAGTTGGAGTACAACAGAAGTTGTTTGCTCATAAACTAAGAAAGGTAGAAGATTTACACTAGCACCAAGATCAAGCAAAGCTCGCTTTATTCTAGTGTTTCCTATGATACAGAAATGGTTTGACAACCTGGATCTTTGTACTTGGGTGGAGTGAATTGTTGAATGATTCAACTAACACTTTCAGTTAAAAATGTCTTCTATTATACATGATGTTTTCTTTTGATTGCACACAAATCTTTCAAAAATTTGGCATAAGGTGGAACTTGCTTAATTGCATCCAACAATGGAATATTAATCTTGACTTGTTTAAAAACTTCAAAGATTTCAGCATTTGAATTCAAGGGATTTTGTATGTGCAGCTAGATAAGAATGAAAGTTTGGTGGTTTTTGTGAATGCAGCGGTTGGGCACGGTTGTCATCTCTCCAACTGAAATTGGAATGATTTATCCATTATGGATTGTAAGTTTCAAAATATGGAGAATTGAAAGGTTTTTTGAATATGTTCATGAAATTTGCTTGTATTGGAATGTTTGCACATTTATTGGTAGAGTGGCCCAAAAGTTCACAATTGCTACAAACTTTTTCCTCTTGCACAAATTTGATTTTCTTTACTTTTTTAAGTTCCATGGCTTCAAATTTTCTTGTTAAACTAGCAAGCCTAGCATTTAGATCATTTTCTTGGCTAAGGTAATATTTTCCTTTATTATTATTAGCAAGATTATATCTAATAGAACCTTCAAAAGAATTAACACTATGCCATGATTTAGAGTTTTCTGCCAAATGATCTAGATATTATAGGACTTCATCAGGTTCTTTATAAAGAAACTCACCATTACACATTGTTTCAACAAATTGTTTTGTTTCATTTGACTTCTCATATGCTTGTAAATCCTCCTTGAGGAAAATCTACAATGTGCGACTTAATTTCTATCATTTTTCCATCGAGGTGTTCATCACTCTTGAGAACCTACCTTCTTGAACTTACATAAGCACAAACCTACTAATTTGGGCTTGTTGCTATGTTAAAGTTCATAGAAGGTCGGAGAATTCACTTGGAGGCATACTTTTCATGATGTAAGCTGCAATCAAGATTATATCATCCTAATTGAGATAAATATCAATTTACGCCATCATATATCTAATCATTTTGTAAGTGTTTGATCGTTTAGTTGCAAAATGTTTAAAATCATCCTTCAAATTGCAACTCCATTTTCCTCAAACATATGTCCAAACTATTTAGACATATTACTCTCATTTCTATTAGTACAATGAACCTCAATGTTCATACTCCCTGTGGTTCTCTGTCTCTATCAAGAATCGCTCTAAACAATTTGGTGCTTCTGATTATTGAGAGTGGGAATGGACCAAATTATAGTGCAAACAACAAAGAAAGAAAAATAAAATACACCATTAAGTATCTCACACTCATAAGTCTTCACACATCTTAGTGGAATAGCTCTAGAGGAAAAGTAGCCCTCTTTCTTTCTTTTAATAGGTTTTTCTCATTAGAAAAATTTATGTAGAGTGAGGTTGACCTTAGTGAGTTAACAAATAAAGCCTCCTTCAGCTAATATAGTCATCTTCCTAACCCGCATGCCACAATATAACAAAAAAAAAACCATGGAAGAAGTACAAGAAATACTATCTTATGCAAATTGGATCACAATGAAAAGTGACCTTGTAAAAGTCTCGCACATGAAAGATTAACAAATTAAATTACTCAACTAATGTCTTACAAGTCATCATCAAGTTAAAATCTCATCATTGCACTTGACATTTCTTGGCTTTTAGTTGCCTCTATTATTAAGGTGACACGTCTTGTCACTTTATTAGATCAAATTATGGTTCTAGTTTTAACTTTTGCTTTTGTCAAGCTCCACTTTGCTCGTTCCAACATTCGACTCAGATGGTTTATGTTAGTAGCATGAGAGACAAGTGCAACTACTTGTGCATCTTTTGACTCTTAACAGTCAACCTCAAGTTAGGCAATTATTATCAAAGTATATTATGGAGATTTATAAGTCAGCTCAAAAAATGACTTTAGGACAACTATAACTTTTTAATTGTATACAAGCTCGTATGAAAAATTAGAGCTCAAACTCTTTTATTAAACCTCGTATTTGTAGTTTAAACAAATTAAAGCTTAAATTTGATTCTTGATCCACTAGTATATTGTCAGCGTCTAAATCGTGATAATTAAAATCTTATGTTACGGCTTAAACAAATCAAAGTGCAAACTTTACTATTAGTCCACTACCATATTATCAGCGTCTAAGTCACAACAATATTAGAAAACTTGTCTATTTTCATGCTTAATTGGCTTAAAAACATAAATTTGGTGAATTGGTCTAATATTTCTAAACTAATTGCACAAAACGAATAAGTACTAATCTAATATTTCATTCTAGATCCAAGTAAAGTATTTCACAATTCAGACTAATAATCATCTCCCACTTAGTTGAAGGCATAATAAAAAAATTACTACTAATTATGAATAAAATAATAATTTGCCCATGTATATCATGCATGTAACTATGCATAATGAATAATAAAGTTTAGCCCCATATTGGCCACATTGACATTTGGTGCATATTGAGATAATTTTTGTCCATAGTGGTAAAACAAAAAATATTCCCATAAAATTGATGATACATAGCCTCCCAAAAACTGGCCTAATAAATACATGCCATGAAAAAAAAAAAATATATTGGTCCAAGGCCTTCTATTCAGTCTACTCAAAAATAAAAATATAGGGATACTGAATTACTACCATTACCACAAATTATCTTTCATAAAAATATGCAATAGTAAAAAGCCATAAACACTCAATTTTTATGAGCATCCAAATATCAATGTTCATTCATTCACAACATTTATCAATTCATATCGCATCAAATAAATTTATATGCCACCATAAAATAATCACATAAAGATATTTTTGCATGTATCTTAATGCCCAAAAGTATTTTTGCCTGCATCCTATATGCAAAAATATTTTTACATGCATCTCAATGAGCAAAAAGTAAAAGACTTCAAAAATTTTGATCTATAAAAAATATTTTTACATGCATTGTAATGCACAAAAAATAATTTTATATGTACTATAATGTGGAAAGAAAAATTTTGCATGCACTTTAATGCACACAAAAAATAATCAATTTCTATTAAAATTAATCCAATAAATTCTAATCATATTTTCTAAAAGGTCAAAAATAATTTAACTCAAATCAAAACTCATTAAAATAACTATCAAGAATAAGGAAAAAAATTATTATGCCCATGCAGCCTTAGCCGCACTACAGGCTCCTTTGAGCCTCTGCGTGAACCGAGTGATGGCTTAAGCCCTTTTTTTTTTTTTTTTGAATTTCCAAAAAGCCACTACCAAACGTAGCCTTAGCTGTGTGGCAGCCATGTACGTGCCACTAGGGTGCCACCCCCGCATTAGCTCGTCGTCTGCCACATCATCACTCCAGCGCCTTCTTTGGCGTTGGCAACTTTTTCAGTGAATTTTAATTTCCTACCAAAATTTTTAAAATTCATATCTCACTCGTTTAAGGTCTAATTTTAATGAATTCTACGACATTTTGAACCTCTTTTCATGTTATACAACATAGCATAAAAAATTTAAAACAAAATAGTAGAAACAACTTCATTTTTTTTTTGGCAAAGCGAAACGAGTATCAAACTTTAAACCAAAATTTCTCTCAATCGCTAATCCATTTTATCACCAAATTTTAACCATGTGATTTACACATTAATCTATGTGTAGTGAAAATTTTATGCAAAAATTTTATGCTTTTTTAAAAAATAATTTTTTTAAGCATAAAATCATATTCATGAATTCAATAATTCAAAACGGCGAGAATTAACCCTATTAGCTCTGATACCACTATTCGCAAAATAAATAATAATAATAAGCATTCATATATATGTATATATATACATATAGCTGATTGTCAATCCTCATATCCTAAATCTAGTTTGTCTACAAGCCTTCTATGGACTGAACCACGGATATGTCTTCAATGCTCTATACTTTAATCAAATAAGAACATATGTTTCTCGTTGTGGTGAATAACTACTACAATTATTCACATATTTTATGCAACTCAGATCCTTGGAGTCTATGGTGATGCTCCAAGAAAGATATAGAAAGAAATTTTAGGAGAAATGTGGATATAGAGAGTCTTTCTTGGGAGAATAAGATTCACTCACACATTCCTTTTTGGATGGGGATAAGAGATATATATTCCCACTCAATGAAAAATACCAGTCCAACTAGAAAACTCAATCCCATCTAAATTATGGATATAACATCCAACTCAAATATGAATGCTAATTGGATCAAGAGTCCTAAATCCAATTCATTTTCCAACACCAAGAAGTAAGGGCGTATATAGTAAAAGCAAAAGATTGTGCCCAACTATGTAATTTGAACCAAAGCACTCAAATATGCATGTGCAGCAAGTTCACGTAACAACAACTTAAGGTCTCTCCATTGTTCATCTTTTTTTTTTAAACTTTAGAAAAGAAAAAATCACTTACATAGACCCACAAAACTAAGGGTTCATGTATTCCAGCACCATAGGATTATGGACTGTCTTTGTCCTTATAATAAGCATGCACATGTACAAATGAATAGTTTTGATATGAAGAAATAATTTTTAATTTTCTCTCTATATCACAATTTTTTATCTATTAAAATCACAATTACTTTTTTTGCATATGTATTGTACATTGGTATGATTTATATATTTGGTTCGTGCGATCCTAGGAAATATATACGCAGTGGAATTTAAATTTTTTCAAAAATAAAACAAACATTGCATCGCATATAATTAAAAATAAATCCCAAAATCCTTTTGCGATTACTCAGTTGTGCATTTTTTGATAACTAGTGAAGGAGATTTCAAAAACTTTTACTTGATTCACTTCCAGTTGAAGATGATGAGTACAACAATCCAAATCATTCTCTCCACGAACAATTCCCAAGTTTGATCCAAACCCCACGTCATGGAAAGATTCACTTAGAGTTCCAAGTGTGACCCCCCTAAGCGTATCCACACCTCGGATGTCCACTCGAAGTCGTTCCAATACTAGTAGTTTCTCAACTCGATAATTATATCCTAAGAATAGGTTTTCATGGTTTGGAACAAGAACAACTAGTGTTTTATGAGTTTGTTTTGACTCTATATTCAACACATGAAATTAAGAATCAAAACAATATAGAGTAGGGAAGAAAGTGGCGATTTTTGGAAAAAGGAAAGAAGCCATTTTTTTTCCTTGCACAAAGAAGCAATTTTCTTCATCACAAAGGAGGGTTGGGGCATGAATTTTGCAGCCAAGAATTCTGCAAAAAATATCCAAGAAGGTGGGAAAATTATCCCCTAATTTTTTGCCTAAAAGGATATAAATATCCCCTCCAAATTCCATCTTTATGGAATCCTTTCCTTATCCAACTTTCTTGTGTTCACACATGGTAAGTCTTTTTGTCATATAAGAATTTTTATTCTTTATTTAACTCTCCCTGTGTAAGGGTATTTCACCCCTACAAAGTAAGTCTTCCAAAGCAAGTAAAAGACTTCAACCTTAAGTTAAATAGGAGTTTAATCTCTATGTAATTCCTAATGGGCTTCCTACAAGCCCACAATTGATAGACCTTATTATGGAATTTAGTGAATGTAAGTGCACATTATCGTTAACAAGTAATAAAGTGATGAGTAAAATATTGTTCCCACGAGGACTGTTGAATTATTAAGTATTGAAATTATGTTAACTCTAATTTTATTTGAATAAATGCAAGAATATGTTGATGACTAAAACCTAAATCTAACTAAACTAAACCAATAAGCAAAAATGATAAATGATTGAATTCAAAAACTTAAAAGGCTAGGGTTATGATTTCACCATAATTAATCCGAATAGAATAATTTATCTCATCAATCTAAATTTATTTCCCAAGTGATAGTCAAGAATCCTAAATTATCCACTAGCCTTTCCCGAAGTCTAACAAAAATATCATCAATTGCTAACCCACTATATTCCTATGTGAATTACAACAATCAATAATTCATTAGATTTTACGAATCTCAAACATGACTACACAAACTATGTAAGAATATTCCTATCTCACATGCAATTTATGATTTTCTACACACAGAACTAGATACATATATCACCTCTCAGGTTATTATGATTAGCAAATCATTTAATTAGCAGCCAAATAATTGAAAGCATTAAAAACTATATAGAAAACTCAGCTTGAAAAATAAATTAAGAATTTAATTGATACAAATATTCAAAATATCTTAATTAGATTACATCACAACCCTAGAAAAAGAAATTAGTTCATAATAGTAAAATGAATAATAACATAACTATATCCATGAACATAATTAAAGAAAGAAAGAGGAAAATAAAATGAAACTTGAAAGTAGGATGAGTTTCTTCCCTTGTAGATGTCTTCTTCTCAAAATTTGGAAAAAATCTCTTATCTTTTTCTTATCTTTTTCTCTTCTTCCTTCTTTTATCTTGGCTTGTTTTCTCTTCTCTCCTTCTCTTCTCTTCTCCAAAAAATGATTTGGAGACTCTTGGAATGTTAAAAATCCGATGGGAGATGTCTTAAAGAGGGAAAAATGCACAATTTTCCCTTACTTGTCTAGGCGCTGCCAAACTGCCTTCACTAAAATGCCACCATTTTTCAATAGCTGTAATGCCTAGGCATTATAGCTACTGTACCCGAATGAGTTTTTTTTTTTGGTAAGATGAATATAAATTTTAGTACATCCAAGTGACATTCTTCCTTCATCTTCAAATCTAAAAAATAAATACTAAAAAAGATAATAAAATTCATGGGTATAAAACCTACTCATCAAATACCCCAAAACTTAACATTTTGCTAGTCATCGAGCAAAAGAAAGAAATAAAATATGTAAAATAACAAGGGATAATCAAACCTACTAACCAAATGGGCCTAAAAAATCATTGTGAGTTTATAACTTAAGAAAATCTCAAAATATCATCAAAATGCATGATTTCAACTTAATTGTCATTTAAATCCTTTGATTGTGTGTGTGTGTCTAGCCTCTTACACTTAACTTTTCTCTGCTCAAATTGGTTTATGCAAACTCACAACAAAATTATTCATCTCTTATTTATGTGTTTTAGAATTTCATAGGCTTATTTTTCATGTCACTCTCTACTAATGTAAACTAACACAATATTAAGGATCATTAGAACTTTGAAAGCTTATAACGTGTGGCTAAGATAATGGTAGGATAAAAGACAATATAGTGGCTCAAATTACTCATAGCACACAACTATTGTAGAACTTTGTTGATGAGCATCACCACATCTTCATCTCACACCTTCACAAACCTTTTTTTTTTTTTTATTTGTCACACTACTTTATTCATTAAACTCCCATTTTTTTACATATTCTATTTTTTTTAAAGTGTTACACCCCCAAACTTATTTGTTTTTATGAACAATGGGTTTTCTACTCTTTTATCATATTTCTTTACTCTTTTTTTTTGGGAGTTTTATACAAATTGCCACCTCTCTTTTGCCATTTTATTTTTCAAACCACTTTCAATACTCAAAATGATGTTACTAGAATAGCAATAAGTTGAGTGAGGAGAAATATAGATAAATAGTTTGGTTCAATTCTTTGGCTAAAGTTGATTTGTAGGATGACAAAGAAAATGGGTCAATAGACTCAATGAGGGGCACTAGGGATTATACATCATAAATATGATGGCTTGAAAGGCTCAAACGGTACAAAAATAGCCTAAATCGTGCCCCTAATGTTATGTAGCATAGGATTTCACCTCGAGTGACAATCAAACAAGTTCTTGAATTATATGAGATCGTAAAAAAGTATCGAGTTCACATAAACTTTTTGTAAGCAAGCAGAAAAGCCAAATGTTCAAGACTACATGCTTAATATGTCAAAGGATTACAAGAAAGGTTAAAATTGCCACAAAAGTCAAGCACATACATAAATACAATATTCATCAACTTCCAAAGGCTATAAACAAAAAAAAATAAAAATGAAGCACATACATCCACCCCCAAACTTAGAACTAACATTGTCCTCAATGTTAAGTAAAGCAAGATAAGGCATAAAAGACTTCCCTGAATGGTGTTAGTTCTCATCAATATCATCATGTTCTTCTTCTTGAACATTGATGAACGTGCAATTATTAGTTGGTGGCATATCACTCATTCCTTATCCAAACTTGAATTGGATCCTAAAATGAGAAGGAAAATTTTTTTTCATCAAACTAAAAGGAAAAAATGAATATTAAACAACTAACTAAAAATACGTAATAAAAATAAAAAAAAATATAAAACACTTGGGTTGTCTTCCAGGAAGCACTTAATTTATAGTTTTCAGCCATACTGTCTTTAGATCTCGTCAGCCTAGGTCTGGTAAAATGATCATAGACTCATTGAGGTTCCATCCACCATCATTGTACCCTTTCAGTTATTGCCAACTCGCTTGGTGCACAAATTCCAAAGTTTCAAGATTATCTTTGTTTGAAATTCCAAATGAACAAGTTGTTAAAGACTGAGATGGTTATTTCTCTAAAATAGTCACTTTCATGTATTTGTCAATACTCTCCACTTGCAAGCAACTATCAACTCCACTTGGATGTTTTATTTCCATGAACATATTGAATGAAACTTGTTCATCTTTAACTCTCAAAATTAACTCCCCCTTCTGCTAGTCGATAAGAGCTCTTTCTATAGCTAAAATTGGTTAACCAAAAATTATTGGAATATCTTGATCTTCTCCATGTCTAGTATGATGAAATCTACAGGAAAGATGAACTTGTCCACTTTTACCAACACATCTTCGATTATTCCCATAGGGTACTTAATAGACCTTTTAGCGAGTTGCAGAGATACAGTGGTTGGCCTTGCTTCTCCAAACCCAAGTTTTATGTATACAGAGAGAGCCATTAGATTTATACTTGCATTCAAATCGCGCATAAAGCTTTATCAAAAAATAAATTCCCAATGGTGTAAGGAATCATAAAATTCCTTGGATCTTTCAACTTGGGTAGCAGGTTCTTTTGTAGGATGGCGCTGCATTCCTCAATAAGTGCCACTATCTTATATTTCTCTAGCCTTTTTTTATTGGAGATGATCTCCTTCATGAATTTTATATAGTTGGGCATTTGTTCCAATGCATCTGCAAAATGAATGTCAACGTGCAACTTTTTAAAAATATCTAAAAACTTAGAAAAAATTTTATTTAGTTTTTATTTCTGGAAGCACTGAGGAAATGGGATATGAGGCACATATAGAGGAGGGTTATCCAAAAATAACTTTGACGTAAGCTTCTCAAATTTCTTTCTTGGAGTTTCATTAGACTCCTAAATGCATTCTCCATTATCGGCTTCTTTAGATTAATAACTTTTCTTTCAAGTTTTGGCAACTTCTTACAACTACAAAGAATAATGGCATGCACATTCTCCTTGAGGTTTGTCTCAATGTTGCTGGAAAAGGAGCCTTGAAGCCTTGTGCTAAGCATAATCGCAATTTGACCTATTTGAACCTCCAAGTTCCGAATAGAAGCTTCTTGATTTTGAATCAAAGTCTCTTATTTCTGCAAAGTAGCCTCCATTCTTTCCATGAATTGATTTGTGCTCATAGTCAACTGGGCAAGTGCTTCTTCAAGTGTGATTTTGTTTGACGATCGCTACGGTTGTGGTGGAGGTTGAGGCTGAAAATTTGATGGAGGCCTTATTATATTTTGACAATTTCTTCATGAAAGATTTAGATTATTGTGCCATCCCTGCTTGTATGAGTTGGAGAATATATTATTTTGCCCATTAGAGTTTCCAATTAATTGCACATGTTCAGACTGTGATGGAGCAAATGGATTGCCAACTTGACATTTAGTGCTAGGATGAGGACCATTGAAAAAATTGCATACCTCAACTGGTTTGGAAACTGCATTGGTGGTGAATTAACTAAGGTGTTTGGACAATATAGCATCTTGAGCAATGCGTGCAGTAAGGGCATCAACCTTATGTACTCCAAATTCTTTCTTTGGAATACTTCTTTCAGAAGGCCATTAATAAGCATTTGCAACTATGGTTTCAAGTAAGTTGTAGGCCTCCTCATACGTCTTTCCCATCAAAGCTCCACCAGCTATTGCATCAACTGGAGTTCTTTTTGAACCACTCAAACTATTATAGAAAGTTTGTACTTGCAACCAATTTGGTAAGCCAAGATGGGGGCACCTCCTTAATAGATCCTTGTGCCTTTTCAAAGCCTCAAGCAAGGATTCCAAGTCATATTGAGCAAATGAAACGATGTCATTCCGCATCTTTACTGTCTTAGCAGGTGGAAAAAACTTTAGCTAGAAAGCTTTGAGCTAAGCGTGCCCATATAGTAATTGTCCTAGCAGGTAAAGAATTCAACCAAATTTTGGCCTTCTCCCAAAGTGAAAATGGAAACAATTTCAATCTAATAACATCATCAATAACGCCATTGTACTTGAATGTATTACAAACTTTGGAAAACTAACTATGTGTGCATCGGGATCCTCATTGGCTAATCCACAAAACTGATTAGCTTAAATCATCTGAATAATAGTTGGTTTGATCTCAAAATTATTTTCTTGAATGACAGAGCATTTGATTCTCGAGAATGTATCAACAACCATAAGCATAGCATAATCACGTAGTGCCCTATTATCCTTTGCATTTCCCTTGCGTTTGCCATGGTGCTTTGAGACTATTTGAAAACTTCTCTCTTCACCTACGATCAACGCATGCAAATTTGAAACATAAAATGAAAGTAAAAGGAAAAAAAATTAAATTAAAATTAGAGTTACTTTGTATTGATATTAACAAAAAACAAATAGTCCCTGGCAACGGCGCCAAAAACTTGTTGCCGGAATTTAGTAAATGCAAGTGCACATTATTGTTAACAAGTAATAAAGTGATGAGTAAAGTATCATTCCTACGAGAACTATTGAATTATTAAGTATCGAAATTCTGTTAACTCTAATTTTATTTGAATAAACCCAAGAATGTGTTGATGATTAAAAACTAAATCTAACTAAACTAAACTAATAATCAAAAGCAATAAATGATAGAATTCAAAAACTTAAAAGCCTAGGATTATGATTTCACCATAATTAATCTAAATGGAATAATTTATCTTATCAATCTAAATTTATTTCCTAAGTGATAATCAACAATCCTTAAATTATCCACTAGCCTCTCCCAAGTTCTAATGAAAATATCATCAATTGCAAACCACTATATTCCTATGTGAATTATAACAATCAACAATTCATTAGGTACTATGGATCTCATACATGATTACACAAACCATGTAAGTATATTCCTATCTCATATGCAATTTATGATTTTCTACATATAGAATTATGAAGATATATCACTTCTCGGGCTAATATGATTAGTAAATCATTCAATTAGTGTCCAAGTAATTGAAAGCATTAAGAACCATGAAGAAAAATTAACTTGAAAAATAAATCAAAAATTTAAATGATACAAATATTCAAAACATCTTAATTAAATTATATCACAACCCTAGAAAAATAAATTAGTTCATAAGAACATAATAATATCTATGAACATAATTAAAGAAAGAAATAGAAAAGTAAAATGAAACTTGGAAGTAGGATGAATTTATTCCTTTGTAGATGTCTTTTTGTCAAATATTGGAAGAAAACTCTCACCTTCTTCTTCTCTTCTTCTTTTTTCTTTCTCGGCTTGTTTTCTCTTCTCTTCCTCTCCTCTTCTTCAAAAAATGATTTGGAGTCTTTTGGGATATTAAAAATCCAATGGAAGATGCCATAAAGAGGGAAAAATATCTATTTTACCCTTACTTATCTGCTTACCAGTGCTTCACTGGAATGCCACCATTTTCCAGTAGCTGCAGCGCCTAGGTGCTGTTTTTCTGGTGCATAGGCGTTGTAGGTATTGTACCTAAATGATATTTGTTTTTAGGTAAAATGTAAGATGAATGTAGATTTTAGTACATCCAAGTAACATTCTTTCTTCATCTTCAAATCAGCAAAATAAATACTATAATAAAATTCACAAAAATCTCAAAAATTAATAAAAAAACTAAGCAAATGGTACTCAATTAATGAGTAAATTAGTTAAGTTCAATTAATTGATCCAATCAAATAAATTAATTCATCATGAATTAAATAGGTCCACTATAATGAATTGATTTGATCAATTATTTTTTTGTTCCAACATGGGCTACCTAATCCAAATTGGTCAATTAATTAATCTAATTAATTAACTAAATTAATTCAATCACTTGATAGTATTAGGCCATATTTAATTAATCACATTAATTAAATTAATCCAAGCCCTTCTTAAGCAAGAAATGGACTTATCCGAGTTTATGTGTGATCCCTTAGGTTCATTCTAATCTAACTAGAGGCTTACAACTCTTGTGACTTAATTGAATAATTAATTATTTTAATTAATTAATCTAATTAATTAATCCTCTTAGGATTAACCCATCAATTTCAAGAACCCAGAAGTCATGGAAAACACCTAGTAGTATATCATGACTCCTAGTCTTAGGTGAAGGTGCAAACCTATTCCAATTACGAATACCATGCAAGTACAGTCCTTCCGTCATCTAACCTCTCGATTGAGCCTGGGGCATGGATTATCAATACAAACCCCATTAGCTCAATAACTATATTTCCATTCCTAATAGCTTGACTCATTGATGAACAATTTGAAAACCCCACATCTGATTTCCATCCAACCTTGGCTAACTTTTTTAGAGTTAAGTACAATAGAACACATAAGAGATTCACCTATTCATCTAGACAAGTGATGGATCCTTTGTTGACCACTCATTAACCTCTATACATGAAGATGCTATACCCAACATTAACTATTTGTGATTGCCATGCAATCAGGAAATACATCAAAGTGAAAAGTGTCACGCACAAGGTTACCATAGTGCCTCAAGTTCAAGAACTAATTCTTGTACTATCATAACGAGGAAATTCCCATTTGATAATACAATATTTCTCATTGAAAGTTTCTAGGCGGGGTAGTTTAGTATACTTATTCCTTAATAAGCACCCGCATACATGTACTAGTGTCTCCACACCAATGCCCATGAAATGAGGTATCCTCCTTTTGAGTCTGCATCATATACGCAAGTCTCAATCAAATCAATGATATCCCATCTCATTGATCCTTAACTTAGAATGTTTTAAGACCACAACCTTAGAGGTATTTTCCAAGATCGCTATCATATGTGCGATCAAGCCCTATAGCTATGTGTGATCTAAGGATTTCATCTAAGTCTTTCGATAAATTTAAGATGAAGATTGTCATTTAAATGATATTAATATGAATAAGAAAGATTCACAAGAGTATAAAAATGACCATATCAATTTACTCGCTTAGCCGTACTCTAATATTTTACTCGTAGGAACGCATATCATGAATTTATAACATGATATTATAATATAATTTTGGTGTACCTTATGTAACACCCCCCAACACTAAATATAGATATTGGTATAATAATAATTTTGACAAGGTAGCATATGTGTGTGCATGTGTGTATAAATATATATACTTTTGTCAAATGTAGCACTTTGAGAAATAATAAAATATTTTTTCACATATAACCCTGTATATAGAAAAAAATCACTGTTTATATATAGTCATCACTTTACATAATAATAATAAATGCAAAAATTAGAATATGCCCACAACACAAGCCAACAGGTTGTCATCCCTGTACACTGATCATCAGAACCTGTAGGAACCTCAACATCTTGCCCAGTAAGTCCATGGTATCAACTATCACCAGACTCACCTATAATGCATAAACTATATGAGCTAACGCTCAGCAAGTAAAGATTATGCATGTCAAAGAATAATCCACAATATCAAGTCATGCATCTCAAAATGCTATGCGCACAATGCAATTCCATGCATCAAAATATTTCTCTCAAACTTATTTCTTTCTTGGGCCCCTGACCAATTCTACTATCCCATGCACCGGAAAAGAGCTCTGCACAATGCCATAATCCAATGGCCAATAATCATAGAAGCATGCAAATCTACGCACACTCATACGCATGCAAATCCATGCACGCGAACATGCAAATCCATGCATACAACCATGCAAATCCATGCATGCTTTGGTGTACTAGTAGTGGTCAGTAAAACATTTTCCTTTCTTAGAATCATGTCGTGCAATGCAAGATTTATCACAATGCTCGTATATGATGCATGCACGTGGCAATGACAATGTATTGTAGTTGTAAATGAATCTTTACTTACCTTTGATCGGTTGTGTGTTACTTCTAGGTTTCTTAAGTATTACTCCCCAACCATAGATGTGAAACAATCTGTAAAAATACAATATATCATTCATCATCCTCAATTAACAAGTTCATTATACCTAATGTAGTATAAAGATCTTGAATCTCAATTCAACTAAACAACCTTACCACTTAGAAACTATAACCGAATACAACCTTCTACGTACCTTTGTTCCACATCTTAAATGTATACTAACCTCACTTAATTGATGTATTATAAATCTTACAATATTTCCCTAAATGTTAGGGATCAAATGCACCACATCTATGCTGGAACATGTTAATGAACCAAATGGGACAGATTCACCACTTCACATTTTCTTGCTGCCATATTAATTTACATGATGATTTTGACACCCTTAGACATATTCATTCACTCCAAAATTTTTGTCACACTTATCTAACATCAAAAAAAATGTAACCATGTCATAGAATGGCTAAAACACATAGATATAGCTTCCCAAGTTCAGCTTCTTTCACAGCATACTGAAACAGATTTTTCCTACTGTGACAGTTTTACGCACTTCATGACATTAATGGTTTTGGTACCCTTAAGTATATACAATCACTCCCAAATTTTCACCAAACTTATATAACATATAAAAAGAGACAACCAGGTCATATAATTGCCAAAACTAATGGATTTAATACTGTAAAACTAGCCCACTTTACATAGGACAGATTCTGAAATTCGATGGTGACAGTTTTGAGCATCTCTTCAATATCATGCCCTATTTCAATTTCTAACCGATGAAAATTTATTCCAATACTCTTAACCCATATATAAACATGTATATGATGATAATTACAGGTTATTCAATATACCATACACTTGGAAGCCTAAAACACAAGAAAACAGTAAGGTGACAGTTTATGCCACAAGTATTTCCTATTAAGTGTTTATCATCAAAAACCCTTTCTTTGTGCACCAAAGTCTAACTAAAAACTTCCTAACACTTTTATAAGAGATATTTAAAGCTTAGTAAACAATAAAACCATTTAGAATAATATGAAAACCAAAGGCAAAATCATAGATAAGTGTTACTTATGCATATTTTGAGGTTAAACTTGATGGTAATCATTTCTCCTTTGCTTTTCTTGATTTTATTTCAACTTGGAATCAATTTGGAGCACTTGGATACCTTAAGCTATGTGTTTGGAAGATGAAAATGGTTGAAATGAGGGTCTGGTCGTGGCTTAAGGGTGAAGGGTTTGAGGTGTTAGCTTAAGCTTAATAAGAAAGCATGAGGTGGCATGTAATGGTATAATCTGATTTTCTCCCTTATCTACAGCCCTAATCTTGTGTGTTTCACATATTTTTATTTGGTTGCAACCTATCTTAGTCATCATTCATTCCCACAGGTAATTTCTATGTCCATTCATTTGATCTCCAAACCGATTGACATCCAATATTCAAAGTATGTTAATCCATAGATGTATACTTTTAAAATGCCTCGATTTAATTAAATCGAATCATATAAACTTACTAGTAACACCTTTAACACTTCCAAAATTATAATATATAACCTATAAATATCCAATATATCGACCAATCTATTTTTTTTCTTATTTAAATATAGAATTTCTTAATTAGGTTATAAGATCTCAACCACTTATATCATGTGATAGCATTAGAGGTCTAACGATTAAGAATGCTATATAAGATGCCATGTAAATGTTAATGCAAATTAACATATAAATAGCATGTAATGCATGAATCACATTGGCCAAGTGAGTTTTGAGAGGTTCGGGTATCACATCCTCCCCTCCTTATAAAAATTTCGTCCCTAAAATTTCACTTACCAAAAAAGTTCAGGATACTTGGTTCTCATTTCATCCTCCATTTCCCAAATAGATTCTTCTGTTGATTGACTTCTACTCTGTACTTTAACTAATGAGATATTCTCCTTTTAAAGTTACTTTACATCCCTTATAGAATCTCTATAGGTCTTTATTCATATCTACGACCTCAATTTAGTTCTATTGGTCCCTTTTTGATAGATGATATAGATTCATGATATACTTCCTTAAAATGAACACATGAAACACATTGTGAACTCGAGACATTAATGCAAAGAGGTCGAGTTTACAGACAATCTTCCCAATTATCTCAGTAATGCAAAATAAATCAATGTACCTAGGATTAAGTTTGTGTGTAACATCCCCAAATTTTTTTTTGCCCAAGCCGCATAATCCATTTCATTGGTGACACCTTCAAAAAATTGATCCCCTATCATAAATTATAACGATATTCCTCTTTAATATGCATAACTCTAGGGTCACCTCTAACTAGTTTCCATACATTAGCAATTTGTTCTACCACTTCTATCATTTCCCAAACCATATTCAACCTAAAAGAACACCAATTTCATTTCAATAAAATGATGACCTAAATTTTCTATCATACAATGCCTCATAGAGAACTATCCCAAGTAGCCTTATCACTGTTGTGATAAGTAATTCCTCCCAAGAAACAATTTTCTCAATTGACATCAATAATCTAATGCACAATCTCTAAGTATATCTTGCAAAGCCTAATTTGTTTGTCCTAGTTGCCCATTGATGCATGGATGATCACAATACTAAAATATAATTTTGTTCCTAATACCTGATGTAAGATCTTCTAGGAAGTGGACAAAGACCTTAAATCTACATTAGAACTAATAGACACTAATAAACCATAAAGTCTAACTGTTTCTTATACATTTGTCTTTCCATAGATTTCCATGGAATACCTAAGGTAAATTGAGAAAGAATAAGCATATTCAGATAACTTATGAACAATAACCCAATTTCTTTATCATGTACAAAATTTCTGAATGCCTTCCCATTTTCACCTGAAAATAAAAGCAGAACTAAGTCATTCCAACATATGAAATTTTACATATATCCCTTTTTTTTGTGGCAAACCAAATATTAACGATATATTCCATAATAGCTCGTCCAGTATCCGATATCTGTACATTTTCTTGAGATCACAAACATCATTCATACCACTAAATAAAATAAATAAAAAGGTACATGATCATCACCTAAAACTTAGTCTTGCAATTTCGTATCCCTCATTTTCACATCTATCTCTTATTAAGTGATTATAATCACTTATCACAAAAATATATTCAAGTGCCTTTTTTGCATTTGATCTTAATGTCAGCCTTCATCGACCTTATTTTGAGCATTTGAAATTAGATCAATTAAAATTAGTCTTACCAAAATATTAATAAATAGATAATTCACCATTTACTCTAATTTATCCTCTATACAACTCTCAATTCCCATAATAGTTTATGATGTAAAACTTGTATGAATATTAGTCTATTGAGATATTTCATCCCTATGACATTTGTAGTTAGATGGATCATACAATATATTCACTTACTAATAATATCCACCATTTCTTCAAGTTCAACTCCTTTTGAGTATATAGACATTTCAAGTATTTCCGTTTTGTAATGTTACATGTAGTATTACATAAATAATCTATTTAACTCAAAGAGTGTCGAGTAACTTTTTTTTTATATTGCATCAGACATATACCAAAACACAATGAGATACACCACTATACACAATAAATAACTTATATCTAAAGTTGGAGTCACTATTGAAGCTCAATTCAATTCTCTTTAAGTAATTATAAATTTCTTCCCACTTAGCGAACCATTCAAATTTCATATACCTGTATGTATGGTGAAATAAAACAGTAACAACTAAGGAGAAATTTTTGACTGAATACCCAATAATATCACTAACCTAGAAAATATTTCTTATTTCTATCACATTTATTGGTCTTATCTATTTCAGTACAAGCTTGAAGTTTTGAATAGTTACAAGGACACCTTGTTAAGAAAATTACTAGTACCAAAATAAATATTGTATTACATAACCGAAAGATCGCATTTACTAAATCGAATAAATAATTTCTATTTCCTTAAAGTTTCCAAGATCATATTGAAAGGTCAATCATATTTCTCCTCATTATACACTAAGATATCATCAATGAATATCACCCCAAATATACCCATATAGAATCATCAAACATATTATTCATCATATATGTCAAAATAATTAGGGCATTAGTCAACCCAATGGCACAACAAGAAATTCATAATTAATTCAAACTTAAAATCATTCCTCAAGATCACAGTAGCTCATCTTAATTTTTCAAATAAACCTTAATATGAAAATCTGTACTTATTTCAAATTATTACTCAATTTAGTTGCAATAAAAAAATAATACATAACCTCAAGATTCATCTTTCTTATAAGTGAATATGAAGTGGAGCTTGCTTAGGAGAATTACTAAACCTTAATGCCTTGCCCAACATTATAACAATATCACTTAAGGTTCATCGAATTCCAATAGGTGTATATGATAAACTAAAAGAGAAATTGGATTTGTTCTTATAACTATATCCAGGATAAAATCAATTGGTTAGTCAATAGCATGCCCGAAAACTTCTTGTCAACATGTGTCAAGAGATCTGAAATCACACAAATGGATTTTTAGTAAACTTGGTCATTTCTAAAAATTCTAACACAACCCAAAGATCCATAATAACTCTTTCTTACAACTCTCTTTCACGGTATAAAATTATAATTTGACAATTTTCCTTATTTTCTGCAAATAGTAAACATTTTCCTACTATGGCCTCCATAAAATTTCTAAATTTTCTTCACCTAGAATTTTAAAGTCTTAATAATCCTGAAATAATCCAACATGCATAATTCTCAATAAATCAATTAACACAAAAGGTTATATCATAATCCTAGCCAATATAACAAAATTAACCTAGAGCTCTTAAAATCTAATTAGTTGATCTTGAACCTCAAAAAGGAATTAAAATATTGTAATTGATCTCATATATATATCAAGTACCTATCCAGTCTTATTACATACGTAGTGGATAATAAAGAATATGTAGCTCTAAAGATAGAATACCAACTATAACTTTTGTACCTGTTACTACTGATGAGTCTGCCTCAACATTATTTTATACAAAATCTTAAAACACATGGCCAATATTATTCATGAAATACAAAATGAATTATACAATAAATAAAACATACTAGCATGGTTGTGCTCCACTAGTTTCAGAGATCATGTACATGGACAGTCTACAGAATCACAAATTGGGCTCTAATACCACTCTGTAACACCCCCCAACACTAAATATAGATATTGATATAATAATAATTTTGAAAAGGTAGCACATGTGTGTGCATGTGTGTATATAGCACTTTGAGAAACAGTAAAGTATTTTCTCACATACAACCCTGTATATAAAAAAAATTACTGTTTATATATAGTCAGCACTTTACATAATAATAATGAATGCAAAAATTAGAATATGACCACAACACAACCCAACAGGTCGTCATCCATGTACACTGATCATCACAACCTGTAGGAACCCTAACAGCTTGCCCAGTAAGTACATGGTATCAAGTATCACCAGACTCACCTATAATGCATAAACTATATGAGTTAATGCTCAATAAGTAAAGATTATGCATGTCAAAGAATAATCCACAATATCAAGTCATGCATCTCAAAATGGTATGCGCACAATGCAGTTCCACGCATCAAAATATTTCTCTCAAAATCATTTCTTTCTTGGGCCCCTGACCAATGCTACTATCCCATGCACCGGAAAAAAGCTCTCCACAATGCCATAATCCAATGGCCAATAATCGTAAAAGCATGCAAATTCATGCACACTTATATGCATGCAAATCCATGCACGCGAACCTGCAAATCCATGCATACAATTATGCAAATCCATGCATGCTTTGATGCACTAGTATTGGTCAGTAAAATATTTTTCTTTCTTAAAATCATGTCGTGCAATGCAAGATTTATCACAATGCTCGTACATGATGCATGCACGTGGCAATGACAATGCCCATGTATGTATGTTCAATGGAGAGCCCTCTACTATGCACATATGATTTATGATATTACATATAATTCACACATCTACTATGTCTATGCATTGTAGTTGTAAATGAATCTTTACTTACCTTTGATCGGTTGTGTGTTACTTCTAGGTTTCTTAAGCATTACTCCCCAACCCTAGATGTGAAACAATCTGTAAAAATACAATATATCAATCACCATCCTCAATTAACAAGATCATTATACCTAATGTAGGAAGATCTTGAATCTCAATTCAACTAAACAACCTTACCACTTAGAAACTATAACCGAATACAACCTTCTACGTACCTTTGTTCCACATCTTAAATGTATACTAACCTCACTTAATTGATGTATTATAAATCTTACAATATTTCCCTAAATGTTAGGGATCAAATGCACCACATCTATGCTGGAACATGTTAATGAACCAAATGGGATAGATTCACCACTTCACATTTTCTTGCTGCCACATTAATTTGCATGATGATTTTGACACCCTTAGACATATTCATTCACTCCACAATTTTTGTCACACTTATCTAACATCAAAAAAAATGTAACCATGTCATAGAATGGCTAAAACACATAGATATAGCTTCCCAAGTTCAGCTTCTTTCAGAGCATACTGAAACAGATTTTTCCTACTGTGACAGTTTTACGCACTTCATGACATTAATGGTTTTGGTACCCTTAAGTATATACAATCACTCCCAAATTTTCACCAAACTTATATAACATATAAAAAGAGACAACCTATCTTGTGTGTTTCACATATTCTTATTTGGTTGCAACCTATCTTAGTCACCATTCATTCCCACAGGTAATTTCTATGTCCGTTCATTTGATCTCCAAACCGATTGACATCCGATTCTTAAATGATTGTCTAGTTTGCATTTCTAAAATCATATGCACATATAGACCTTGTATTATGACACTTAAATCACATTATATCATGTCCAATATCCCAAGTATGTTAATCCATGGATATACACTTTTAAAACATCTCGATCTAATTAAATTGAATCATATAAACTTACTAGTAATACCTTTAACACTTCCAAAATTATAACATATAACCTATGAATATCCAATATATCAACTAATCTATTATTTTTCTTATTTAAATATAGAATTTCTTAATTAGGTTATAAGATCTCAACCACTTATATCATGTGATAGCATTAGAGGTCTAACGATTAAGAATGCTATATAAGATGCCATGTAAATATTAATGCAAATTAGCATATAAGTAGCATGTAATGCATGAATCACATTGACCAAGTGAGTTGTGAGAGGTTCGAGCATCACACCTTACACCATGAAATTAACAATCAACTCGACTTGGATGTTTACACGAACATTTTTATTATTGGTCTTAAGTGGTATGAATGGATATGGAGAGGGGGTAAATAAACCTTCCAAATAATAAAAGTCGAATTCTCTATTATGAATAGTATTTCATCTCTTATTCCAATATGTTACATATAAATTAGTTGTATATTGATGATGTCATTTTATACACATAGCATATATGAATGATATTGGAATAAAAAATAAAATATTATTTGGAATAGAGGATCTAGACTGCAAATAAATAACCTTCCAAAAAAATTTCTATGTAGCTTGCACTCAATTCATAAAAATTTGATTCGTTTGTTTCTTAAAAAGTTGATTACTCGACTCATAACATAAGCATTCAGTCTACTAGATACATAAAACTTGTTGTGTGTTTAGAAGAGTAGTCCAGCAAAAATGAGATTTAACATGTAGAAAGTTTCAGGCTACTGTTTTTTAGTAATGAAGAGTTGAGTAAGAAAAGTTATGCAATAAAAAATAAACATAGTAAGTTGTCGAAAATAAACACAAGAAGTTTTTATAGTGGTTTGAAGGTAGAGTAATCAGTCTGCATCCACTCTTCTCTAGTCTGCTAGAGGAGTTCACTAGAGATTCATAAACTTTACACAAATGTTACACTCATAGTTACACAAATTAAGGCTTCAACTTCTTCTCAATTTGTCCACATAAAGCTAGATTAGTAGTGTTGACAAACAAATCAGATTAAGTATTAGCCTACACTGGACCTAACACTCACTTTTATTTATATAACAAAGAGTATTTGATTAGTATCACCTTATTTAACTCTAAGCTCACAAATTTTAAGCTGGGTGAAGTAGAATAGACGGTCAGATCTGAAATCTTTTCAAAGATTTTCAGATGTTCAACTCTTGTATATGTCATTTGATCTTATTTTGTGTGCCTTTTTTTTCTTCAGCTGCATTTAATAATCTTTGCAAAACTTTGTCCACTGTATCTATCTCATTATCTATTTGCACATTTGTCCCGTCCATACATCATGTTGTGTAGAAATTACAGTCTATTGTCCTTTTGATACTACTCTTGCACTAATCCTCATTCTACTGAAGACCTTAACCTTTTCAAGTTCTTTGCTATTAGAATCTGTTGTTGTTTTAATTAACCAAGTTAATCAATTTATCAGATTCGTGAATGTTCTAATTAATATTATAATATCAGTTACAACATGAACACAAATGCATGATGGAAATTAAAATTGACAATAACAATTTTAACGAGGTTCAGATATCAATTATCCTACTCCTCGAGACCATATCTAGAGAGAAAACAATCCACTATTAGTAAATGAATTATACAATACAATAAAAGGACTTATAAAATAAAACCAAAGACTCCCTCTTTGATTTGATATTGTTCTTGTATTATACCATTGGTGGATTTATTTGCGAGGTCCCCTGAACTTGAATCTGCTTTGTTAAAATCTCTTCAATGTTGAACTCCTTCAAATAGTAGAGCGCCTTCTCCCGAAGACTTGTCTCCTTCTCCCGAAGGATGTATAATAGGCACTGACGTCTTCTTTCGAAGACTCACATTCTTCTCCCAAATAATATTCAATGGCAATGTTCTAACATCTTTTGGAACACAGACGAACAACTCCATAATACTTTTAGGCTCAGTTCTTGATCATTGATCTCTGATTTCTAGAGCTTGGGATCAGCTGCACTCTCTGGATGTTTTCTATGAAATCCACAGCCTAAAACTAATGGAAGAGTGTGTTTAAATGCACTTATTTCAATAGGTAGATCCTTAATCTAATACATAGAAAGTTTCCTAGTCTAACACGAAGACTTTCCTTAACATAATCTTTCTATATTCAACAAAATATAAAATCTAATTACAACTCATATTCCTACTCTAAATCACAAGAATCGGATTCTTCAAATAAGGCAGGAAATATAGTGGTTTGGATACGGAAACTTCCTTGAATCTTGATTTATCCGGATAATGCAAGTACAAGATCAAATCTTTCCTCCAATTGATATAAATTTATTTGGCGATGTTTGAAAATTTATTTCCATAAATTCTACAAGATCATCTTTAATAAATTTATCTAATATGGTAAGTTGTAGAATCTTAATCCTACAAGGAAACAAATTATAAGAATTAGTCTTGCATTAAAACTCTCATTAAAATCATAGAAATTCAACTTACCATAATTAAAACTAATTAAAATTAATTGGTGTTTTGCACAAATAATGCCAACAAATAATAATTAAGTCATGGACTTAACATTTGCTATGGTCTTGGACTCTATTGTTTTATCTTTCGAATAATCTTAACTTCTCTAATATGCTCTAATTGTTGATTGACTCATTTGATCATTTGCGAACTCTTTTCCTATCAGATTGCGCCAGTCCTCACTCTGTTGAAGATTTTAGCCCTACCAAGTCCTCTGCTTTGATCTTGGACTTTGTTGTCTTGTCCTTGAAGCATTCTTCACTTAATTGATTTGATTATCTATTTTACTTCAACTGACTTGTCTATTGTATCTGGCTTGCTCTATCTTACAACTATTTTTCAAACAAAATAGAAAAATACAAGTGTTTTGGGGGTCTTATAAACCAACTATAATCATAAATAATCTATACATAATTTTTCTAACAATTTTATTCCTTTTTATGATGACAAAACTCTTTAACATAAAAAATATATAAAATACATCTAGTGTACTTATAATTGGAACTAAGCTATTTTTAGTCTTCTGCTCTTGAAATATTTTTCTCTTGAAGTCCCATCTTCAAAATCTTTCCAACTGCCTATTTCAGTCTTCTGCCTTATTTGTTGATGTCTGCCTTGTTTATGTTTAGCCAACATATTACTTGGTCTGAATGTATATAAATTACATATACATATATATATTTACATATATATTTACAATTATAAGTGTGTATTTATAAAAATATATATACATCTATATATATACCTAAACATTATTATATTTTATATATCTATATATATAAATATACATATTTATAGATAAATAAATATGTATATATTTGTATATAAATATGTATTAAATATACTTATGTATAGATAAATGTATATAAATATACATATGCATGAATATGTATATATATATCTCTATATATATGTACATATTTTTATATGTATATTATATACGATATTATATAAATTCAGTTGGCCAATAATGTGTACACATTGCCATCGTATCCAACATAGTGCCTCCAAAAGAAACAACAAAACAACAGAAGTAAACTAGAACAAACTAACAAAAATGAAATAAAGGAAACAAAAATAAATCAAGCAAAATGGTCAAACTATAGCTAGACAATCAACTTTGATATCACACAAAAACATACTCTTCAGTAACAACACTAAAAACTTGATGTGGCTTGCACTTAAATGCAATCAACTTCTGCAAGTGTATGGGCCAACTATTAATAAAGTGAATGAGTATGCGGATGTTGTGGTGATTGAATTAAAATGCAATAACTAATAAATTAAACAAAAATAATTAAGTCCAAAGAGATTGAGAGATTAAATGCAATACTAGGGAGAGTCAAGTTATTGGTTAGCCATTCTATATTGTTATGAACCTAGATTAATTGTGAATTGGAATGATGTGAGGTGTGTGATGGCGGGTCTTTCTATTATGATTGGTGCTCTCTCTCGATAAGGACCAAATCTACCTCTAATAGGCTACCGACTCTATCTGTAACTATGGGCTATCCTACTAAGAATTCTTTGAGCTTTGTGAATTCTAGTAGCTTTTGGTGGTCAAGTCTATGACTACCGCATGTACGTATGCCTATATCTCTATAGGAGCTGATCCATGGCATATACTACCCGATCCATTGCTGCAACATTACCTCTTAGTCTAAGTGCAATAATTATAATCAACTTGAAATTAGCTAAAAATCAAAAAACATTAAACACATAGCATATGCTCATTACAATAAAAGCAACATTCCAATCATAATACAAACATCAACTCATAACTCTATAGAAATAGCTTTCCAAGCCTTGACAAAAATAGTTTAGCTCATATTGAAATTAAACAAGCACCAAGTGTTTGTTAACATCATGATCCTTACAAATTTCTCAAACCTAAATAAAATGAAAGAAGAAATTAAAGTAGAAGTTACAATCAATAAATGATCTTTCATTTCTTCTTCAAAATCATCAATGCCCAACTGAAGCTCCTTATTTTCTTGTCTTCAAATCCTTAAGCTCTTAGGTGAATGGATAATTGGTGTTATAGGTGTGGTGTATGGAGAAATATGGAGAAGTGTGTGTTTTTGGATGGAGAAAAAGAGTGTGAGAATTTAGGTGTGTAGTGTGTGTTGCTAATGAATTGTGTGTTGAATGTTGTGTATATTGTGTATTGTTCAAGAAATTATATGTAAGCATGTGTATCTCTCATTTATGTGATGTAATTATGTTTGTATAGTATCTCTAATAGGGGGTCACATGGTGTGTGTGTGGTGTATGTTCTATATCTAAGGTGTGGGAAATAAGAAAGATGCAAAAATGAGCATTTTTTCTCCACTTCTCATCCAAATCCCACTGAAGAATATTTTTCTATCATGCATAGTAAAGTTGTGGCTTAAGATTTTGGGTCGCAGCTCAAAACTTTCTATTTTTGGAAATCTTTAAGAAATTTCAAATTACTATCTCTTTTGCAGATTCATTGGAGCAAATGCTGAATTATGCAAAATTCATGAAGGATGTGATGTCAAGAAAGAGAAAATTGGTGGACTTTGAAACAGTCAAACTTATATAAGAGTGCAGTGCTATTATTCAGAAAAAGCTACCTAATAAGTTAAAAGTTCTAGGGAGTTTTACTATTCCTTGCACAATAGGAGGTTTTTTCTTTGATAAAATACTTTTTGATCTTAAAGCAAACATTAATTTGATGCCACTGTCTATTTTCAGGAAATTAGATCTAGGGGATCAAAATATTTAAACACATTTTTTATTTTCTACACTTTCCATAATTTTATTATTAGAATACATTTTTTTCATAATAATCTCTTCAAAATGGCAGGAAATGGAACAAAAAAGATTCTCTGTCATAATTATGGAGTGTCTTGATTTGCCCTTCTTCCCAGCCATGATCAACTAAAATAGTTAACCATAGGGATAAAGTCCCTTTTTTTAGTGATGGCAATGGTGGCCCCTATTGAATCTTATTGCATTAACCCTTTTACACACGTTGTAGAAAGTTTTGCAGTGTTAAAAGATGTGCTTATATTTATGCACATCATGTATTGTGAACTTATGGGAAGGTGCATGTTACATCAACACCCCCCACACCCCAGCCACACACACACATGCCATGCATACAGGAAAACTTTAATAAATCAAATATGGGATTATAATCAAATTCTGGTTAATTCGACCTTGTTAGTCAACCATGGTAGTGACCTAGTGCGACTGTTTAATGAAAATTAATTATTTTTTTTTAATTAAATTATATAAAATAATAATATAATAAATTAATTTTATATATTTCATTATAAAAGGTAAGAAAATATAATAATCAATTAAAAAATAGATCTAATAAAATTCAAAGCTCAAATAATCGCATATATATAACCAAATACTAAATTTAATTTTTTTTAACAAAAATACAAAAAAAATCAATTTTGACCAATTTTTAATCAGTTCAACCTACCTGCATTCAATTTTTTTTAATCAATCGGACTAGACCAACTACGGATTTGCGGTCAAATCGATCAAAATAGCAGGTTTGATTCAATTATGAAAATATTGATTTACATTTGTTGTCTAATTGATTCGTACTATAAAAATTATTACTAAGTGTGAAATAAGTAGAAGTATATCTATATAATTGTTTAGATTCAAGTAAATTAGGTGTGAAGTAGAATTTTCCCATAAACATATTAGTATTCTGTCAGGCAAAAATAGAGAGGAATCAGACTAATCATTTCCACCATCACCTTGCAGCTAACAGATATGTCACTTACATATCCACGATGAGTGATTGAAGATGTCTTGGTGAAGGTAGACAAGTTCATATTTCCAGAAGATTTTATGGTGCTTGACATGGAAGAAGACCATGAGATTCCTCTAATTTTTGGATGACCATTCCTTGCCATTAATATAACATTGATAGATGTGCAGCATGGGGAGTTGACTTTGAGAGTCAACAAAGATCAAGTGTTGTTCGACATCTACCGGGCTATGCAATTTCAAGAAGAGCCCAACACTTGCAAAAGAATAAACATTATAAAGTAGTGCATGCATACCCACCTCATCAAACATACACCTGAAGACCCCTTGGAAAGATACCTTGATCACTCCACGACATAAGGTAATGATTATTTGGTTGATGATGAGGATTTGGCACATTATGTGTTTTCTCTTGATGTAATGTAGGTTCAAATAAAGAATGAATGTTCTTTAGATAGGTTGGAAGATGCAACCACTAAGGAGAAGATAAAAGCATCACCAAAATAGAAGGAGCTTCCTGAATACCTCCGGTATGAATTTTTGGGCGAGAATGAAACATATCTGGTAATAGTTTCTACCTATTTATCTCCTTAAAAAATGGATAAATTGCTGCCAGTCTTCAGAAAAATAAATCTGCTTTAGGATGGTCTAGTTCAGATTTGAAAAACAATAGTCCCTCCATAGTCATGCATAAGATTTTAATGAAAGACTCGTACAAATCTTCAATTGAACATAAAAAATGTCTAAATCCTACTATGAATGAAGTTGTACAAGTTGAAGTTCTAAAATGGCTTAAGACAGGGATTATTTGTGCTATTTCAAATAGTTCTTAGGTTAGTCTAGTCCAAGTTGTTTTGAAAAATGGGGGTATACTGTAGTGAGAAATGAGAATAGTGAGCTTATTTCTACTAGGACTATGACTGGGTGGCGCGTGTGCATTGATTATAGAAAACTGAATAAAGCTACTCTCAAGGATCACTTTCCTTCCTTTTTATTGATTAAATGTTAGATCATCTAGCAGGGTATCAATACTACTATTTTCTTGATGAGTATTCGGGATATAATCAAACTGCCATTGCCCTCGAAGGCCAATAGAAAATAGCATTTACATGTCCTTATAGTATCTTTGTTTTTCGCAGGATGGCCTTTGGGTTGTGTAATGCTACTACCACATTTTAAAGATGTATGATGGCCATCTTCCACGACATGATGGAAGAAAACATAGAGGTTTTCAAGGATGATTTTTAAGTTTTTGGTTCTTTCTTTGATCTCTGTCTGCATAATCTTGCTATTGTTTTGTAAAGATACGAGAAGACTAACTTAGTCCTCAATTGGGATAAATGCCATTTTATGGTAACAAAGGGTGTAGTTCTGGGCCACTGAGTATTGTTTGCAGGGTTGGAAGTAGATCGTGGCAAAATAGTGGCCATTGAAAGACTACTACTACCAATCAATGTGAAAGTGATTTGAAGCTTTCTTAGGCATGCTGGGTTCTATAGGAGATTTATTAAAAGAAATTCAATTTTTTTAAACCTCTATGTAATCTCTTGTAAAAAGATGTGCCTTTTGATTTTGATGGTTCTTGTTTACAAACTTTTGAGCAGATAAAGAAGGTACTCATATCAACCCCTATCATGATGGTAACTGATTGGACTCAATCATTTGAGCTTATGTGCAATGCCAGTGACCATGCAATAGAAGTGGAGTTTGGCCAAAGGTAGAAAATGATCATGTGGGCCATCTATTATGCAAGTCGAACCTTGGATAGTGCACAACAAAATTACACAACAACCAAGAAGGGGATGTTAGCTGTAGTATTTGCTTTTGATAAATTTCATGCTTATCTTGTGGGTACTAAGGTCCTTATTGTCATTGATCATGCAATGATTAACTACCTATTTTCCAAGAAGGATGCTAAGTCACGGTTGATTCATTAGATTTTATTACTCTTAGAGTTTGATTTTGAGATTTGTGACAAGTAGGGTAGTGAGAATGTGGTAGCAGACTATTTGCCTCATTCGGAGCAAGAGAATGAGATTGTAGGAGCACTAATTTAGGAGTCATTTCTAGGTGAACTCATTTTATTAGTTGAGATGAGGCTTTCATAGTATACCGATTTTGTCAATTATCTTGTTGGTGGGGTCCTGCCTTTGGATCTGTTATTCTATCAAAAGAAGAAATTTTTGCATGATGTCAAGTTCTACTTGTGGGTTGACTCTTTGCTTTTCAAGAGGTGCAATAATTCTATAATTAGGTGGTGTATGCCTGTTGTGGAGACTCAGGAGATTTTTCAACATTGTCATTCATCTCCATGTGGTGGTCATTTCGGGCCTACTCGAATAACTGCAAAGGTATTACAATCTAGATTTTATTAGCTTTTTTTATTTACAGATTATTATGCTTTTGTGCAGACTTACGATTGATGTCAACGGGTCAGGACCATTACACGACGTCATGAACTTCCATTGACAAATGTGATGGAGGTTGAGCTCTTTGACATTTGGAGAATAGACTTTATGGGACCTTTTTCTCCATTTATTGTTATGCTTTTATGTAAACTTGTAGTCGATGTCAATGGGTCGGGACCATTACACGACATCATGAGCTTCCATTAACAAATATGATGGAGGTTGAGCTCTTTGATGTTAGGGGGACCGACTTTATGGGACCCTTACCTCCATCTTTTAGACATCGTTACATTCTTCTTATTGTCGATTATATTTCAAAATGGGTGGAAGCCATTGCCACACCAACCAACAATGCTAAGGTAGTGTTGAAATTTTTACACAAGCATACAAACCAATGATGCTAAGGTAGTATTGAAAATCCAACACAAACATATATTCACATGTTTTGGCACTCCTAGAGCAATTATTAGTGATGAAGATACGTACTTTTCCAATAAATTATTTAATAACCTTCTTGCTAAGTATGGTGTAAAGCATAGAGTAGCATTGGGATACCACCATCTGTCTAATGGACAAGCAGAAATATCCAACTGTGAGGTCAAGCAGATACTTGAAAAGACGGTCAACACAAACTATAAGGATTGGGCGCACATGCTTGATGATGCACTATGGGCTTATCATACAGTCTAGAGACACCTAATTGTATGTTGGCATACTGATTAGTGTTTGGCAAGGCATGTCATCTCCCAGTTGAGTTGGAGCATCGGTCTTATTAGTCTGTGAGATAGCTGAATATTGATATAAGGGTAGCAGGTGATAAACGACTCTTGAATTAGATGAATTAGAGGAACTCCACAATATTGCTTATAAGAATGCCAAGATTTATGAGGAAAATACGAAGAAGTGGCATGACAAAATGATTTTGAGGCGTGAATTCCAACCTGGACAACAAGTGCTATTGTTCAACTCACGAGCTTTTTTTGGGTAAATTGAAGTCAAGATGGTTGGGTTTGTTTTTGTTTGAAATGGTGCTTTCGTTTGGTGTCATTGAGTTGAAAACATAGATGGTTTTTTATTTTATGTCATCGGTCAGTGGTTAAAAAATTATTTTGGCAATAACACAAGGAAGGTCATCGACATTCCTCTTGGAGAAGCTAATTAATGCATTCGGTTGAAGTCTAGTTGAAGACTATAAACTTAGTACTTTTTGGGAGGCAACCTAAGCCATTTGATGTGCTTTGATATTTGATTTTTGAAATTTCAATTCAATTGTACATTTTAGTCTTAAGATTAGATGCTTTGGTTGCATTATACCCTATTTTACTAGCATTTTGTTGTTAGTTTTTATTTATTTTTCTTTCTTGTAGGATAACTTATGAAGGCTAGAAACAATTCAATTGAAGATACGTGAATTTTCATCCACTGGTTTGCAGCAAGCCCTGCCGCTGCGACACCCACATTTGGAGTCGTGGAACAACCTTCCAAATTAAGGTTGTAGCTGAGGTTTAACTAGCGTCATGAGTCCTACATTTTTATGTCGTGCACAACACTGAAGGGTCAACTAGAGCAACGACGCACGTCACTATATGTCATGGCACGACCCTTAAAAAAATGGGCAATAAGCAGAAGTAAATGTGGTGCCACGGAGCAATGTAGGAGATTTTGAAAAAAAAATGGAGACCACAGCATGGTCATTTGCATTTTCCCATTTCTTGCATAGCATTCTTCTCTCCCCTACCCCAGCAACACCTATACACATACATACTCAACACCTTTCTCACGTCACTCTTCTCATTCCTCCCTACCCCCAAGCATAACTCTATGAGTTTTCCTCTAGTTTGGTAAGTTTATTCTATTTTGTTCCTTTATTTTATTTCATTTTATTACTTTGTTTTTGGTTGAATTTTTTTCATTTGTGTGTGTATTCTCTCAAGTGTTGAATAAATTATGGTTATCATTGATTGATCAATGTGGTGTTGTTGTAGTTGGCTTTACTTGAGAATTTGGTGGTAAGGGTCTACAAGAATTTTATGATTTGGTAGTTTTACATTAGGGCACCCCAAGTGTTCACTAAAATGCTTGAATGAATATTAAGTGCAACATATAATGTTTTCCACCTTTTTTAGCATGTAAATCATGTGTTGTATTGTACTGCAACATATATTTCATGAATTATTCCCTTTTTCTTTCAAGAATGATGTAGATTTGTCACAATTCAAACACTATATGTTGTACGTGCATATATGAGGCATGAGGCTAGTTTTTGATTCCTACCCTAGTTGTTTCATATCTTGACTAGATTAACATGTTTGTGTATTAATTATGATAAATCATTTTTCTCTTTTCATGAGCATGCATGCAATTGACTTTGGCATATGTTGATTTTACTTTATTTATCTTGCAGGATTCTTAATATGACAAGAAATGGAAATAAAGGCAAGATGGATACATCAAGCTCATTTGATGAGAGACGATTCAGAAATGAAGAAGCCGAGAGAAAGTTTTATGATATGCACACTCCTAGGAGCATCACTCCTGAGCAAGGTCTCCAGCCTACACCAAGGGATGGGGCCTTTGCAGCGATAATTTGGGCTTACCAGTAGCAAAAGTTAGTCACTCAGCAACATAAGTTTTCAGTTAACATCATGCGGGAGTTATATGCCAATGCACCTGATCCCTTTGCCAAAGACTCCTTGTACACCAACTATGATGTTTTCATATGAGGTGAGGAGGTCTCCTATTAGATTGAGGCAATTAGGAGTTATTATGCATTACCAGCCATAGATTACTCAACCTATACTGCTTTTATATCACAACCCCCAAATTTAGACATGATTGTCAATGCATTATATCAGTCAAAGTGGCATCGTTCCACCAAGGAAGAGGGCAATTCCCTTTATATTCCCAAGTCAGTTTTGAGCTATTATGGTAAGGGATAGTTTAACTTTATATGTGGCAAGCTACAGCCCACCCAACATGTGAGTAGCGTCACGAAGAGCAGGGCCTATCTATTGTATGCCTTCACTCATGATATCCCCTTTGATGTTGCTACCATTATCTACGAGTCCATTATCTATGCTATGCAAGCTGCCACTACGAGGGGTCTTTTGATGTTATTCCTCATTTGTGGGTTGTGCAAGAAGGCTGGAGTGAAATAGGGCAAGGATGAGCCTTATGAGCAACCCTTAGGAGGTCATTGAATCTTTAGTGATTACCAAGTACTAGTGGGAATGGGCTTTGCCTAACCCTACAGGTGCTAGATTTCTTCTTGATATGACTCCTCTGGTATTTAATCTTCTACCACCACCTACTGATGATGATCATCATCATACAAAGATCTCCGCACCACCGCCACCTCTGGAGACCACTACTCTAATTATCACCTCCCTCTTAGTTGTTCTTGAATCTAATTTTTATAAGGAGGTCTGGGATTTCATCTTGATGTTTGTTGGCTTCACCAAGTCATTAGCCATATGGATCGCCGACAGGTAGCTTTACTGGCATATACTGGAGTGTGACATGACATTAGCTTAGTTTATTTACCGCGCAATACTTGATATTTATTTTCCCTAGCTACCGGTAGATCCCTCTTCTCCATTTGAAGATGATGAGGACACTCTTTCTCCATGACACGTATTCTTCAAGAAAGTCCTATATTTTAATTTTCCTACTCTCCATTAGGTATAATGTCATTTTAAAGTTTAGGGGTGGGGTATTGTAATGCCCAATCCTCATACTACTCACTTGGCCAATGTGATTCATGCATTACATTTTGCTTATATGCTAATTTGCATTAACATTTAAATGACATCTTATATAGCATTCTTAATCGTTAAATCTCTAATGCAATCACATGATATTAGTGGTTGAGATCTTATAACCTAATTAAGAAATTCAATATTTAGATAAGAGAAAGAGTAGAATAGGTTGGTCAATCTATTGGATATTCATAGGTTATATGTTATAATTTTAGAAGTAATTAAAGGTATTTCTAGTAAGCTAATATGTTTCGATTCAACAAGATCAAGGTGCTTTAAAAATATACATCCATAAAATAATAATACTTGGGATATTAAACATGATATAATTTGATTTAAGTGTCATATTTCAAGGTCCATATGTGCATATGATTTTAGAAATGAAACCTAGACAATTTATTTAAGATTCGGATGTCAATCGCTTTAAAGATCAAATAAACAATTAAGAAATTATCGTAGAATTTATAATCCGATCATATAAAAATTAAAATAGGTTGTAAATAAAGAAATAAATATTGAGAAACACCATATTAGAGTTGTATAAGTTGTGTATAATATCAGATTTACACCACCATTTGACACCTCAAGCTTTGCCACCTCATGCTTTCTTATTTAGTTTAAGCTAACATCTCAAGCTAACACCTCAAACCCTTCACACTTAAGCCATGACCAGACCCTCATTTTCAGCCATTTTCAGTTTTCGAACACACACCTTAAGGTCTCCAAGTGCTCCAAATTGCTTACAAGTTGAAATAAAAGCAAGAAAAGCAAAAGAGAAGTGATTACCATCCTGTTTAATCTCAAAATCGGCATTGGTAACATTTATCTACAGTTTTGCCTTTGGCTTTCAGATTATTCTAAATGGGTTTATTGTTTATTAAGCTTTCAACATCTCTTATAAAAGTTTTAGGAAGTTTTTAGTTAGACTTTGGCGTATAAAGAATGGGATTTTAATGACAAACACTTAATTGAAAATACTTATGGCAGAAACTGTCACCTTACTATTTTCTTGTATTTTAGGCTTCAAATGTGTATGGTATGTTGAATAAAACCTTTAATTATTACCATTTACATGTACATATATGATTTAAAAGTATTGGAATGAATTTAGATCGGTTAGAAATTGAAATAGAGCATGATATTGGAGAAACACTCAAACTGCCAAAGAATCTATTGTGGTGTTCTGTGAAGGTGACTGGGAGAGCTAAATCCATGATTTTTGGTAATAATATGACCTAGTTGTCTCTTTTTATATGTTATCTAAGTGTGCTAAAAATTTGGGAGTGATTGAATATTGTTAAGGGTGCCAAAACCATTAATGTCATGAAGTGCGCAAAACTATCACGGTAGGAAAAATCTGTTTCAGTATGCTATGAAGGGAGCTGAACTTGGAAGCTATATCCATGATTTTTAGCCATTATATGACATGGTTACATTATTTTTTATGTTATCTAGGTGTGATAAAAATTGGGGAGTGAATGAATATGTCTAAGGGTGTCAAATTAATGTGGCAGCAAGAAAATGTGAAGTTGTGAATCTGTCCCATTTGGTTCATTAACATGTTCCATCATAGATGTGGTGCATTTGATCCCTAAAATTTAGGGAGATGTTATAAGTGTTATAATACATCAATTAAGGTTAGTATACATTTAAGATATGGAACAAAGGTTCGTAAAATATTGTATTCGGTTATAGTTTCTAAGTGGTAAGGTTGTTTAGTTAAATTGAGATTCATTAACTTTATACTACATTAGGTATAATGAACTTATTAATTGATGATGGTGATTGATATCTTGTATTTTTACAGATTGTTTCATATCTAGGGTTGGGGAGTAATACTTAAGAAACCTAGAAGTAACACACAACCAATCAAAGTTAAGTAAATATTCATTTGCAACTACAATGCAGAGATATAGTAAATGTGTGATTTATATGTAATACCATAGATCATATGTGCAAAGTAGAGGGTAAGCATTACTACCATTTATGTCCATTGAGCATACATACATGGGTATTGGCACGTGCATGCATCATATATGAGCGTTGCGATAAATCTTGTATTACACAGCATGATTCTGAGAAACGAAAATATTTTGTTGACCACTACAAGTGCACCGAAGCATGCATGATTTGTAGGTTCGCATGCGTATGAGTATGCATGGATTTGCATGCTTATATCATTATTGGCCATTGGATTATGGCGGTGTGCAGAGCTCTTTTTCGGTGCATGGGATAGTAGCATTGGTCAAGGGGCCCAAGAAAGAAATAATTTTGAAAGAAATATTTTGATGCATGGAATTGCATTGTGGGCATAGCATTTTGAGATGCATGACTTGATATTGTGGATTATTCTTTGACATGCATAATCTTTACTTGTTGAGCGTTAGTTCATATAGTTTATGTATTGTAGATGAGTCTGGTGATACTTTGATATCATGGACTTACTAGGCAACTTGTTGGACCTCCTAGAGGCTTTTGAGGATCACTGTACATGGATAATGACCTGTTAGGTTGTGTTGTGGGAATATTCTAATTTTTACAATTATTATTATTGTGTAAATTATTATCTATATATAAAAGGTTATAAGATGCAAAATGTCCTTACTTCTTCCAAAAGTATAGGCTATTATTTTGATTTTTAATTCTATTATATTATAACTTTGTGATGTTGTGTCCTATACAACTGTTGAAATTTTATAGTAAATAAGTTTGAGAATAGCGTGACTGTAATGGTTGTATTTTTTTTTATAAATGGTTATTTTTCTATATACAGGTTATATGTTAGAAAACACTTTTACTGTTTTTCAAAATGCTACAGTTGTCAAAAAAATTATATATATACAGATGTACACACATGTGCTACCTTGTCAAAATTATTGTTATATCAATATCTATATTTAGTGGTGGGGGTATTACAGAGTGGTATCAGAGCCCAGTTTGTGGTTCTGTAGACTGTCCATGTACATGACCTTTAAAACTGGTGGAGCACATACATGCCAGCAAGTTTTATTTGTTGTATAATTCATTTTATATTTCATGAATAATATTGACCATGTGTTTTAAGATTTTATATAAAATAATGTTGAGGCAGACTCGTGAGTAGTAACAGGTACAAAATTTATGGTTGTTATTCTATATTTAGAGCTACATATTATCTATTATCCACTAAGTATGTAATAAGACTGGATAGGGTACTTGATATATATATGAGGTCAATTACAATGTTTTAATTCCTTCTAGAAGTTCAAGATCAACTAATTTGATTTTAAGAGCTTTAGGTTAATTTTGTTATATTGGCGAGGATTATAATATTACCTTTTGTGTAGATTAATTTTTTGAGAATTATGCATTGTGGATTATTTCAGGATTATTAAGACTTTTAAATTCTAGGTGATGAAAATTTAGAAATTTTATGGAGGCCATAGTAGGAAAATATTTACTATTTGCAGAAAATAAGAAGATTATCAAATTGTAATTTTCTATAGTTACTGTGAAAGAGAGTTGTTTATCGATCTTTAGGTTGTGTTAGAATTTTTAGAAATGACCAAGTTTACAAAAAAATAAAATGAAATGATTTGTGTGATCTCAGACCTCTTGATACATGTTGAAAAGAAGTTTTTTGGCATGCTATTGACTAACCAACTGATTTTATCCTAGATATAGTTGTAAGAACAAATCTAATCTCTCTTTTAGTTTATCGTATACACCTATTGGAATTCTATGAACCTTAAGTGATATTGTTATAATATTGGGCAAGGCATTAAGGTCTAGTAC
>CM033116.1:10262022-10306748 GCA_019321725.1 Paulownia fortunei
TTCTCTACCACGGTACTTCTTCTATCCTCATCTGAGGATAATGAGCCAACCAACCCCCTATGATGCTTTCGTTCGCCAGATATATCCCCTATCATACATTTTCTTTAATCCATTAGGACAATATCTCGATTAAGTTTTAGGGTGATTTGTTTTGCTTTATGTTTTTTGTTTTATGTAGTAGGATGTTATTTTTATATTTTTATTTTGCTATTTAGTTACATAAGTAGATTCCTGAGTTATACTTGTGCTGAATTATTATGGGCAATGATGAAATCTAATAACCTCAATGAAAACTTACTAGGACTGACTTATTTGTTTTTGTTTAAGTGTGTGATACATCATTTTCATGAGCACTAGTCATTCACCAAATTGTGTTTATCTACTTAGAGACAGTTTATGGGAACCAATAACTTTATTGATTATTTTACCAAACTCTATAACTTGTTTGATCGTTGATCGAGGCAAAATCCTAAGTGACATACCATTAGGGAGATGATCTAAGATATTTTTGGATGGTTTGAGTCTTTCTACCCAACCCTTTCAAAATCCCTAGTGTCCTCTATTAAGCCTAATGAAACCTTTTTCTTTGATAGAAGAAGAAAAAAACCTTTTTCCTTGATATTCCATATGCAATTTCCTAAGCCTCATGCATATTTTCCCATAATAAAACCCTTGTCACTCAAAACACATCATTCTAGGAGACAATTCTAAAACTAGAGTACAATTTGGAGAAATTAATATAAGGTGTGAGAAGGTCTTCCCAAAACATGAAAGAAAGAAATATAATCCCTTGTGCATAGCAAAAAGATAAGCTTGGGGTTGCGCATTGATAATCAAAGGGAAGAGATCTACAAAATAAGTAAATAAATAAAATAAGAAGAAAAAAAAGAGAAAAAAAGATAAGTGAAAAGAAAACAAACATGAATGATGAATAAAGTGAAAGAAAATTGGGTGTATTTATTCAATGAAATATATATTAAGTTGACTTGAGGGGATGCTATGAGAGGTTGATACACTATATATGGTTATGTTTGTGGTTTTAGGATGACTATGGCATGGGTGATTTGGAGTTATATTTTTTCAAATTTCCCTACATTACCCAAGCCACACATTACAAGATTTGAAAGAACTTTTGATTCTTGATGTTATTGTATACCTATATTAGTGGAGATCAATGAGAAAAAGCAAGCTTATGGAGTTTGGGACATGTTTCTATTCTTTATGAAAAAATGGATCATTTAGAAAGTTCTTGACTTTATAAATTTATCTGAGTGATGAATGTGATGTAGATTGACTTCACACACGGTCACAAGTTTGAGTGAAATTAGTGCTCATGTTAATGATTAAGCATTAAAAATTTTGATGTCCCTTTTTGAGTCGTAATTTTGGCTATCTTTGAGGTGTGTAGATGATTTGCCACTTGTTGATACTTAAATTTGTGTCGTTAGTTTATTTGTTTTAGTTGTTCTTTTCTATTTTGCTTGATAACAAGCAAATCTTAAAGTTTGGGGGTATTTGTTGAGTTGATTTATACCTATGATTTGAGTGCCTTTAACTTATTTATTTATTAGTTTTCAAGCGATTATTGTGGTATTTTATATGTTTTGTTTAAGTTTTGTAGGAGTTAAAAGATTGAGGCAAGTTATGTTGATTCAAGAAGAAGAAAGAAAAGTAGAAAATCAACTAAAAGGACAGTTGCTGCCGCAACACCATTTACTATGAGCTACGACGCCGTTTGCCAAAAAAATAGAAAAATAGAGTTGATGGCGGTGAGGTGCAATACAGGACAACGGGGTGAAGTACAGGGCGGTGAGGTGCCATTACTGCTACACAGTGAAAACTGCATGTATGGTGTTGGGGCACCATTTCATCGAGCCAAAACATTGTTTGTTGGGTTTTATGGAAAAGTTAGGTTTTTTTTAGTTAGTTTTTGGGAAAGGGTATAAATAGAAGACTTATAGTTAGTTTTTGGGAAAGGGTATAAATAGAAGACTTACAATTCATTCCCAACACTTTGGCAAGTTGGAGAACAAACGAAGAAGCCTTGGAATCAAGGAAGAAACTTCAAACTATATAATTGAAGGTATCTATATCCAAAGAGAATTCCTAAACCTTGTTAATCGAATTCCTTCTTTTTATTTCTTGTCGAACTTTTAGATGCATAGAAACTTATCTAGGAGTTTTTCTACATCCATCATGAACTAAATTCTAGTTTCTAGGGGCGATGTAACTTATGTTGGGTCCTATGTTTTGATATTCAATTTAGGCTATTTCGAGTTCTTCACTTTATTTGTGTTATCTTTATTTGATTGCATTAATCAAGATTGTATAGAGTATGAGATTTGGTAATTGAGAGAGGAAATTTTATGCATGGCCATAAGATAACACTTAGGAATTTATAAAGTCAAGAGACTTATGAACTCTTTCAAGTTTTATTGAAGAATCTATATAACTTTTATAGGATTTTAGTTTTAGATTTTTATAGAGATATCGAAGTCCGAATTAGAATTCATAATCACTCCACACTTGAGAGAGGGAGTTGGTTACTTTAAGGATTCTTAATTTATTAATTGTTTGCTGGAAATTGATGAATTAGATTGGTAAACATAGATGAAAACTAAGTTAATCATACATGTGGAATTGATTGTTCATCATGTGTTTGATAATTTGCCTAAGTGAATTGTTCTAGATAATTTTAGAATTTTGAGTTTACTTAATTGCAACTTTGGTTTTGAACTATCCAAATAAAGTTAGGGCTATTATAATACGGTACTTAATACATGTTTGATATCAATTCCTACGGAGATGATACTCTATTCACCTTGTTATATTAAAATTTGACGTCGTATGCTTGCGGGTAGGATTTTAGCAAATACATTCAAACTGAAAGACTCTAAGAAATTACATCGAGTAACGTAGAAGACATCTCTATTTTTTTCCCAGGGAATTCTTAGAATTTCCACTGCTTATCTTTCAATTCACCTCTGCCATCAAACATGCAGCTTCCGCCTTGATAGGTTGGTGCTCTGACCAATTGAACTACAATCCCAAGAAAATAAGGTATCTAGCGAAATGTAATCTTTCTCCATATCTATCTTGTATTGTTCTTTCCATCCATGATTAGGAGTCTTTGACTTGTTGATCAAGACTCCTAGTGGGCCTTTCCTACAGGCCCATAAATCTTGGACTTGGACTTAAATTAATTTAATTAAGTTCATTTAATTCATCTCCATTAATTAAATAAGCCTATTTAATTCAATAATCTAATAATTAATTAATTGATTCTACTTAGACAACCTGAATAAATTAGGCCATGTAAATAATCATATTATTTAATTAAATAAATTAAATAACTCCTTAAACTAATGTATGTCTATTTTAATGAATTGATCCAATCAATTAATTCACTCCACATGATCCTTTACTCTTTTTAGGTACAATTAAATAATCTTATAATTTAATTGGACAAATAATTTAACTTTTTAAATTAATTTTAGCCTCAATTAATTAATCCAACTCTTTGGATTACCTTCTAGATTAGAAGTGGACTATCTCTTATTTTTATGTGACCCCTTAGGCTCACAACTAACTAGTAGTAGGCTTGCAACTCTTGCAACTTAAGTTAAAAAATATTTAAATTAGTAAATCTAATTAATTAATCATCTTGAAACTACTCCTTAATTCCAAAAACTCACAAGTTATGAGAAATATCTAGCAGCGCATCACGGCCGCCTATTCTTAGGTAAATAGTAGTGAACCTATTTCAATTACAAGTATCATGCAAGTATGGTCCTTGCATCTCCTTATCTCCTAATTAAATTTATAACTTAGATAATTAATCGAAACTCTGTTTTGACTTAATAACTATAATTTCATTTCAAGTCTCATTGACTCTTTGATAAATCATTAGAAAATACTCATCTAATATATATCATTTCTTGTAAAGGTCTTCAGAGTCAAGGACTTTGAAAATATAAGAGATTCACAGGTTATGGATCCTTTATTAGTCACTTATTAACCTTTATACACGAAGATGCTACACCCAACACATCTCCCATGTGATTGTCAAACAAATGAGAAATACATCAAAGTGTAACATGTCGTGCACAAGGCTACAATGGTGCTTCAAGTCTCACAACTAATGGTTATGCTATCGTAATTAGGAAATTCTCATTCGATGAACAATATTTTCAAGAATTTTAATTGAGTCTGTTTGGTTTACTTGTTCTCTAACAAGCACCTGCACACATGCACTAACGTCCCTACGTTGATGCCTATAGAGCAAAACAACTTCCTTTCGAGCATGCTTTGTGTACACAAGTCTTGATAGGCTTGTCGATCATTTCAATGAACCCTCAACTCAAAACTAATTTAAGACTAAAGCTATAGAGCCATATTCAATGATCGTCATTATATATACGATCATACCCAATAGCTAAGTATGGTCTTCAAACTTTATCTAATTGTCTAAGTGCAATTGAAGATAAATAAATACCAATTCTATTAATATAATTCAACAAAATATCAAATTTTATAATAGCATAGAAATGACCACTAATTGGCACACCAGACACTACTCTAACTATCTTCCTCATTGCCTTAAAGTCAATTATCTATATATCTTAGGCCAATGTTTTCAAGATGTGCTTCAAATACCCTTTGCACTAGGGGTTTGGTTAGGGGACCTGCTATATTTTTTTGTCGAGATAACTCTCTCCACTTTGATGCTGCCTCTACTAATGATCTCTCAAATAAGGTGGTATCGCCTCATGATGTGCTTGGGTCTTTGATGAAATATTGACTCATTTGCTTGTGCAATCGCATTATTTTTATCATAGTAGATAGGTACTGGATCAAATAATAGATCGAACTATGCCCAAGCCTGACAAAGTTCCTCGTCAAAATAGTTTCTCTTATTGCCACATGCATATTAGAGTAGTGTCTGGCGAGCTAATTAATTTGGTCATTCTTATACTCTTGTGAATCATTCTTATTCATATTAATATCATTTAAATGGCAATCTTCATCTTAAATTCATCATAAGAATTAGATGAAGTCCTTAGATCATATATAGTTATAGGGTGTAGTCGTGTATATGATGATGATCATGGAATATACCTCTAAGGCTGTAATATTAAAACGTTCCAAGTTAAGGATCAATAAGATAGGACATATTGATCCTGTTAAGACTTGCGCATATGAAGTAGGCTCGAAAGGAGGATGCCTCGTTCTATAGGCATTGGTGTAGAGATACTAGTACATGTATACGAGTGCTTATTGGGGAACGAGTACACTGAACTACCCTACCTAGAAATTTCCAATTGGAAATATTCTATTATCAAATGGGAATTTTCTCATTATGATAGTGCAAGAATTAGTCTTTGGACTTGAGGCACCATGGTAACCTTGTGCATGACATGTTGCAATTTGATATATTTTTTGATTGCATGACAATCACAAGGTGTTTACATTGGGTGTAGCATCTTCATGTATGGAGGTTAATAAATGGCTAACAAAGGATCCGTCACCTATCTAGATGAATAGGTAAATCTCCTATGTGTTCCACTGTACTTAGCTCTAAAATCCTTGGCCAAAGTTGTATGAAAATTAGATGTGGGGTTTTCTAATTGTTCATCATCGAGTCAAGCTACTAGGAATAGAAACATAGTTATTGAGCTAATGAGGTTTTGACTAATAATCCATGCTCTAAACTCAATTCAAAGATTAGATAACGGAGGACCGTACTTGCATGGTATTCATAATTGGAATAGGTTCGCACCTTCACCTAAGACTATGAGTCATGATGCACTGCTAAGTGTTTCCCATGACTTCTGGGTTCTTGGAATTAATGGGTTAATTCCAAGAGGATTAATTAATTAGATTAATTAATCAAAATAATTAAATTATTTAACTAAGTCACAAGATTTATCAGCCCACAACTAGCTTAGAGTAAACCTAAAGTGTTACATACTAAGTTGAAAAAACTACATTTCTAACTAGAACATATCCAAGGGTTGGATCAAATTATTTAATGGAGATTAATTAATCTGGGGCTCGAATTGATTTAAGAAGTTAAATCAATTTATTTAATTAAATTATTTAATTATTTAATTAGACCTAATAAGATTAAAGAGCCCATGTGGAGCTAATTAATTAATTGATATGATCAATTAATTAAGTAGGGTATAAATTAATTTAAGTAGTTGAATTAATTTATCCGATTAAACAATGTGGTTATTTAATTGGACCTAATTTGATTAAGATCCTTACATATAATCAAGGTAATTGATTGATATGATCAATTAATTAAATTGGGCATATTAAATAATGGGATTATTTAATAGGTTATAATATGATTAGAAAGCCCAATGGGAACTAATTAATTAATTGATTAGATCAATCAATTAAGTTAGGCTTATTTAAACGATGAAGATCAATTAATTGAACTTAGTTAATTTAATTGAAGTCTAAGCCCAAGCTAATAGGCTCGTAGGAGGCCCATTAAGAAGTTTAATTATAAGAATTAAACTTGTCTTATAGTTTGATGGAAAGAAGAAATCAAATAAATGAAATGAGCATGTGGAAACTTAATGGTACTAGGATTGGAAGAGTTCTACAAGAGCACTCCCCCTTGCGGCCAATTTTTGGAGCTCTCTAAGAGAGAGAAATTGGCCAGCAAAAGAAAAAAAGAAAAGACAACCCTTCTCTCTCCTTCTTGGTTATTTTCTTCCATCAAAAGTTTCCACTTTTTTTTTATCATGGTTCAATTCTTCTATTCACTAATTGAATTAAGAATTAAACTCCACATATTCTAGAGAGAATAAGGCCTTTTGAATCTACTAGCATGGATTCAATTGGTGTAAAAATTTTCAACATGTGGATACGCTTTAGGTGTTTAATTTAATTTTCAATTTGACAATTGAATCAAGAATTAAATAGGATGAAAGGGTTGGAAAATTATAAAACAAATTTTGGAGAAGGTGAATACATAATTGGAGCATGAAGAAGATGACTCTCCTTCATCAAGGAGGGTTTTTTTAGCGTGCTTTTCCAGGAGAAAATCAGCTACGAGTTAACATGTTCTAGGGTTAAAGTTTACCCTAAATTTGTCCAATAGGGACCTTATAAGGCACCCTCAAGTCCCTTCCAAAATGGACTCCTAGTATGAAGTCTCATGTTCATAATCTTACCCTATCATCTCTAGGAATTAGATTCCTAATCTAATTTTCTAATCATTATCCTACAAGCTCACACCCAATTGACCTAGACCTAATTAATTAATTTGGCATAGTTTAGTTGATTCAATCAATTAAATTAATTTATGATAATCAATTAATTAAATATTATAATTGAGCTACCTAATCCAATTAGATCTAATCAATTGATCCCACCAGTTAACTGAATTAATTCGACATATTAATTTATCACATTAATTAATTTCATCCAACACTCGAATTAATTTCTAGGCAAGTATTGGACTTGTACAACTTTGTGTGTGACCCCTTGGTTCACCAATAAGCTAGTAGTGAGTTCACAACTCTTGTTACTTAATTATTGAATAATTAATCCTCTTAGAATTAACTTATTAATTCCAAAAGAAACAAATCATATGAAGCATCTGGCAACGCATCATGACTACCTAGATATAGGTGAAGTAGAGAATATTACGGACACCAGGCAAGTATGGTCTTTCCATCAACTAATCTCCTGATTGAGCCTAGGGTATGGAATATTAGTCAAAATCCTATTTAGCTCAATATCTATGTAACCATTCCTAGTAACTTGATTCAACGATGTTATTAAGAAACTCATTTTTTAGTTTACATCCAACCTTGGCCAAGGATTTAGAATCAAGTACGTTGATAGATCCTTTGTTGGCCACTCATTAACCTCCACATACTTAGATATTTCACCTAACATGTTTCCATGGTGATTGTCTTGCAACCAGAAAACATATTAAAGTGCAATATGTAGTGCAGAAAGTTACAATGGTGCCTCAAGTTCTAAGGACTAATTTTTCCACTATCCTAACAAGAAAATTCCCATTCGACAATCATGATTTTCAATTGAAAATTTCCAGGCAAGCTACTTTAGTGTATTTGTTATTGGGTTCATGCAGTCCCAGGATGCATAACACATCAAAAATACTATTGAAATATAATTACATCATATGCAATTAAAACAAATGCCACAACCCCATTGCGATTGGTGATGGAAATTAAATGTAATTCATATAAGGTAAGTTCAAGAAAATTACCAAAGTAGGAGCTCTTGCCATGGTTGAGTCACTAATCTCCTAAACATATTTTTTGGTGCGCTTTGTCCAAACATAATCACATTGAAAATGGTTTTGATCTACAACTCAATTGCTTTATTTTGGTGTGTAAATACAACAAAAAAGATCACTCTTTTGCCTCTATATCTTAGCCCAATCATTATGTACGAAAATGGAGTATTTTCTGCATGTTATCTTCATATTTTTCTGCATATGTGTTGTTTATCTTGTTCTATAGGAGATGAAGGGAGGAGGTTCCACGGAATTTGAATTTAAATGCTAACCACTCCCTTATTTAAACCATCTTACAAATATTGGTCAGGTCAATCCTCATGTGCGACCTGTATCTTCATTTTCCTACATCTCGCACTCGCACATGAGGGCTAGACACAAGTAATGTGTGATTATAGTCAAATAATCATAAAATTTATACAAGCAAATAGATCATGTGACCAACGAGTATTTTGACAAGAGATTAATGTTATACACTAGTTAAGGATATACAACAACTCAATTTCACAAAATACAAGGACATAATATCTAGCTATACCCTAGACTTCTTTGCTACACCAATCAAAGTATCTCTGGTCCCTAATAAAATATAAAAGCATACTTGATCTTAATACCATATCATGTATTTAGAATTATATCCCAAACATCCAAGTTTGACATAATTATACGGCCAATAAATACACATTGGGTGTTAGTCATAAATAGTCTCCATTTCCTACTAGGGTCTCTCAACTTCAAAATAGCTGCTTTTCTAGACACATCTCATATTACCAGATCATCCATGGCTATTGGGAACATGCTAAAATAGCAATAATGCATTGCTACATTAAACTTTTGAGAAATAGTTGAAAGTCATAAAGATAAACAATGAGGTTATACAGGCCTCTGGGTCTCACATAATGAGGAAGTAAGAATCTTTTTACTCATTCCCTGATGGTCACTTAGGCATACATGATATGAAACACGTGCTATGGTGCTAGCTCTTGTTCAACAAAGATGCTAGCTCTTGGAGTAACAAGAAGCAAATATGTGTAACAGTGTGCACTATAACTTGTGGTACATATATTATGATGTGTTTTGTTAAGAGGTTTTGTATCATTCAGGAGTTGTAAGCAGTTATGTGGCACCAATGATAATATATTGAGATAGACAGTAAGTTATTGCTAATATTAATAGAGATACCAATGCATTAAAACCAAACACAAGAAATAAGCATGTCTATGCATTTCATAGTAGCTAATGTTCCCACTTAGACTCAACTTACAGAGGTATTGTGGGCCATGTCAAACCTCTAGGATTGAGTAGTACGATCTCTTTGAACTTTAGAATATAGCATTAAGCCCATATGTTTAAGAAATTAGAATGTTGTGTTGTGTACTTATATATAATGATATACATTCAATGCCTAAGTATGCCGGACAACTAGAGATTAGCTTTTTCACACGAGCAACCGCCTCTGATGTTGAGTAGCATGCAAAGATGAGACATTTATGATTTTATTATTTACAAGAGACATAAAGAAGATGACACCTTGATTAATGATGATATTGTTGTTAACTTGAGTAATCAAAATAGATTTCTACTATCTATTAAACTTGTCCTATGGCCAGATATAAGTTTTTTTGTTATTAGTGATTTGTCGAGGATAAAAGAGAAGAAAACTCAAGTTGAGTATTGGGGTACACTTAGACCAAGATCATGTTAATCCAAGAGCTAGCATCTTTGTAGAATAAGAAAGCAAAATCAGAGATGGATTTACACTTATCGAAAACACCTCCTTAATCAACATATATGTATTTCCTCAATCACAAAAAGAATTTTCCTTCACACCAAAGGGAACCATTCGTAGTGTTGATAAAATATAAAAATATTCTCATAATTATTATTCAAAGCCACTCATTAAGATAGGATTGATAATTTCTAACACATGGCATAACAAATATTTAGAGCAAGTACAAGCCTCATTACACATTATGCTCCAAATAGCAATCATTGAAATATAGTGATCTAGACATTTCTATTTGGATTTTTTGGACTTATTTCTTGATCTGATCTATCCCCTCACTGATCATTACGATCTTTTCCCATAGTGATCTTTCATTTCTTTATCTCTCTAAACACAACTTTATCAGTCGTTTTAAACAGAATATCTTTAACCATGTTATCCAGGTTGGTGCATCTTTTCTAAGTGGGAATCCACTATTCTTTTGGCTATGGTATAAAGTTAGTGGTTTTGGTTTTATCCACCTTTGCGATTTGGATGGGTCCGTTTTCAATGACTAACCACAATTCATTGTTAAAAGTAGCCAAATGTGACTACATTTGATTTTTCCAATTGTCATACTTTTCTAACGAGCACATTGAGATCTCAATCAATGTAATGCTATCAATATTCTTCATAATAAAAAGTGTAAGTTAATAAATTAGATTTGGATTCAAATCATGAGATTTGAAAAAAAAGTTTTAAGAAGTGAATCACTCTAGTTCCACTTGTTGGTCCCAAGTGGCATGAAAGGGTCTAGAGAAGGGGGAGGAGGGGTGAATAGACCCTATAAAAATTATTTCAATGCACTAAACTTACACTAACCTTATAAACTTCAATGACCTATTTTCAATTTAATAGTAATAACACTACTTGTGACTAAATTGTTCTGGAGTCTCGAAAACTTATTATGGGTTAAACAAGTTATGCTGCAGAAAAAGATTTTAATACTTAGAAAGTTTTCAAGCATCTATTTTAATGTGATGCAGTGAAATATAGTTGAGTATGATCGAAGAAAATAAAACTGTAGCATTTAGGTGCTTAAAATAAATGAACACAAGTACTTTTACAATGATTCAAATGCGGGGTAATTCTTCTACTCCACTCTTCTCCAAACTTCTTGCATTCCACTAGAACTCCTAGACTTTACAAAAAAGTTAGTTTCTAGATTAACAATACTTAGTTACAAAAACTATGTTTCAATCTTTTCTAAGCTTATTATCTACACAAGACTCCACTAGTACTGTTGTTTGAGCCTTCCGACTCCATACTAATCCACATAGGACTTAGTACACCTATTTCTTTTCATTTCAGTGATTGAAGAAATCACTCAGCTAAATATTCACGTAAACTTCTTTTGACAACTGAGTGAAGTACTTTTGACTACTCGACTTTGAAGATCTTTTTGGACTTGAACATTTTCTTTTAAGTTCTCTTGTGTTCAAGATTGGTTATCTGTATTATGTCCTTCTTTCCTTGGACCTCTTTTAAATCTCCAATAATTTGTCTGTTGTACCTACTTCTCTATTTTTTGCTGGTATAATTATCCTATTGTACTCTGCTGCACAATATTGCAGTCTGTCTTTCTGTAATTTTAATTTATTTTCATACTGGTCGTCTCGTTTCTTCAATGTATGCATTACTTTAGAATGTAGTAGTCAAATAGAATAAAGTGATATTTGTGATTTGGTTTCTTGTAGATTACAATAGTGCTCACTTCACTGCAAACTTTAACCCTACTATGTCTACTGCTTTGGTCTTACTCCCTAATCACTTGGAAACTTCTCACTTGTTAGTTAGGCACGAATTTTCTTCTAATTGATCTAATCAGTTGATGACTTTAACTTTTTACTGACTTTTTCTATCCTACCTCTGCTTAAGATATTAGTCGCACTAACTCCACCGCTTTGGTCTTGGATTTTCCTCTTCGTCTTATCACTCCACTGATCATCAATTATGTTGGGATTCACAAGTTTCGAGATACAAATCGCAAAAAAAATTAAAATATTGAAAACATATAGAGAAAAAACATAGCAAATACGCAACATCTATCTGGGAACTATTGCAAATTGATTGGTTAGCATTCTAAATTATTTAATTTATCAAGTTAGTTTTGCAAATTATACCTAATTCGCTCCTTGCTAGTTTTAAACATCCAAATCAATAGTGGAAAAAATGCATGTAAGAATTCAAATTTGCCTTAACTTATTTGCAAGAGCATGTGAAAGTCAGCCTTAAGTTGCCTTTCTAAAGGCTCCTTCAACCCTACTAGGGCTAAGATTAGTTTGATCCCCTTCCTTATCATTCTACCTAGTATTCATACTTGGCTTGCATCTTTAATTAGGAGAAATTAATTCACTAATCAAATCTCCTAATGGGTTTCCTACAAGTCCACTAGTTTCTTGGGCTTGAAACTTAATTAATTTAATTAAGTCCATTTCAATTGATCTCATCAACTGATTTAATTTATCAAATAAATTAAATAGGCCCAACTTAATTAATCGATCCTATCAATTATTCAATTAATTCCACTTGGTTTTTCTAATCCTATTTGGTCCAATTAGATAATTATACTACAGGCCACAATACCTAAATAAAAGAGGAAGCGTACTGAACTCATTATGGAATATTCCTATGCAAGTTAAACTATCTAATGATGCATCATGCTTTGTGACTTTGCCTAGTTTTCTATGGTCAAGTCTACAACTACTACATGTGCTAAATCCTATATCCCTATAGTGACCTAGCCTACAGATACACTACATGAGCATTTATTGTGACACTACCTCCTGGTCTCAATCACAATAGCATAGATCATCTCCAAATAGGCTAAATTTCAAGAAGCATTAAAAACATGGTACATGCTCATCACAAATTAATCATCATCCACATCACATAAAAGTTAACAATTTACAACTTCATAGAAATGACTTTCCAAGCCTTGATAAAATAGAGTTTACTTCATAATGAAATAGACTAAACAACACTTGTTTCCTAAAGTAAAAAGTTACAACCCATATGGTGAGTCTTCACTTCTAGCTCTAGATTCTCCTCGCCTAAAGTGGCTCCTTCTCCCCTTTGTCTTGAATCCCCAATTCCTTGATGATGGTAGTGGGTGTTCTTGGTGCGATGTGTGAAAATATAAAGAAAGTGTGTTTTGGATAGAGAGAAAGTGTGTGTGTGATTTAGGGTGTGGAATGTAAGGGAAATATGAATTTTATGTGTGTATAGTGTATCTATCAAGAGCATCACATGGGTAGTGATGCATATAATGTGTATACTGTTAGAGTAGTGCCCGCCGTACCAATTAGATTGTGCATCCTTTATACTCTTGTATTTGTAAAAACAATCTTATTTAAATCATATTAATTAAAAGGCAAATTTTTTTATCCTTAATTGCTTCTTATAATTAGATAAGTCTCTAGATCAAACTTAGCTACGGCGCATGGTCACGCATTTGATGGTGATCATGGAATATGCCTCTATGACTTTGGTCTTAAATTAGTTCCGAGTCAAAGGTTTTTTGAGAAGGGACATCGAATAGCCCAATAGACTCACGCATATGATGCATGCTCGCATGAGAAGGATGTTTCACTCCATGGACATTGACATAGTGACACTAATGCATGTATGTGGGTGGTTTTTAGGGAACAAGTATACTGAACAGACCCAGTGGAATTTCTTAATTGGAAACTTGTTTGTTGAAATAAGAAATTCCATGTTATGATAGTACATGATTAGTCTTTTAACTTGAGACACCATGGTAGCCTTATACATATCATGTTTCATTTTGATGTATCTTCTGACTGCCTGACAATCACAAAGGGGATACATTGGATGTTACATTGATATGTATGGAGGTTAATGAGTGGTCAACAAAAGATTCATCACTTGTTTGGTAGAACAAGTGAATCTCCTATGTTTTCATAGTTCATGACTCAGAAGTCCTTGGCCAAGGTAGAATGAATGTTAGACAGGGGTTTTCTAACAATTCATCATGAGTCATTGAAACTTGAAATGGAATCATAGTTATTAAGCAATTAGTGTTTTGACTATTGATCCATGCCCTAAACTCAATCGGGAGATTAGTTGATAGAAAGACCTTACATGTATGATACTCATAACTGAAATAGGTTCACTAATAAACCCTAAACCTAAGTATAGATAGTTATGATACACTTGCTAGGTGCTTTTCATGACTTGTGAGGTTCTTGAAATTAAGGAATTAATTTTAAGCGCACTAATTAATTAGAATAATTATTATTATTCAAAAGTTGCAAATATTGCAAGCCCACTGCTAGCTTAGTTGTAAACCTAAAGGGTCACACACAATTTGAGATGAAATATTTTTAATTTATGAATTGATCTAAAGGGTTGGATCCAATTAATTAATAAATATTAATTAATTAAGTGCTTAAATTAATTCAAGGAGTTGAATTAATTATTTAATTAAATAATTTAATTATTTAATTGGACCTAATAAGATTAAGGAGCCTAATTGGAGTAAAATAATTATTTAATTTGATCAAATTAATTGTGTAGTCCATAAATTAATTTAATTATTAAATTAATTTACTTAATTAAATAATTGGATTGTTTAATTGGGTCTAATTTGATTAGATTGGATAGATGGAATTAATTAATTTGGGTAAGACAATTAATTAGATTAATTGTGGAATTTAATTTTAAGTCCAAGCTAAATTAGGAAAGGCCCATGAAGGTGATTGAAAAAGGATGGAAAGTCAAGAGATTAGAATTCTTGGGTAATCTTGAATATCTTTGGAAGATATAAAAGAGATAAATTGGAAGAAGTTTGGTGAACAAAAATATCTTCCAACTAATCAAAATGAGACACAAAATACCAAGAGTAGGACTTTTGAAATTTTATGCCCCCTATATATACACCATGGCCGAAAATTTAAGGATGAATAATTATCCTCTAATTTTTGGCCATATAGAAATAATAGAAGAAAGATTGTTTTCTTCATTCGTCCATTTTTTCCAAAAATTCCATCTTTAAGTGTTAATTCTTTTATCATAAGTTGATAACAAGAATTACTATTTTTCTATACACACTCCATAAACTAGATTAGAAAAGAATTAGAATTGCTAGTGGAATTCAGATTTTGTGTTCTTACTCAAAGTGTGGACTACTTTAGAAGGGAGACGTCTGGATCCCTATGAACCAAATTCATAAAGAGTACTAGTAATTGATTGCTTCGTACTGTATGTCAATCGGAGCCATTGAAAATTACGAGATCATTAGAAATCGCATTGGATCCGAGTTATTGTTATAATTTTTATGGTATGATGTTTTTTAAATTTTTTAATTTTCTGCTGCACATACCTCGGGATCATGCGAACCCAACATATATATCACAAAAGATGCCAAAGTTTATCTTTGATCGCCACTTATCTAAAAAAAAATAGTTGAAAAATCTTTTTCTATTACACGTTTGACACCCCAATGCCAAGAACTGGTACTACCAGCGTGAGTTCTCACCCATGGATGGCACTGCTGCACCTTACACGGTGCTGAGGCGCCATCCCCTATATTTTCTTCTACAGCGCCATCGTTTCTATTTTCTTCAGCGGCGCCATCTCTTTTATTTTCTATGGTGCTGCAGCACCTTATTTGGTGTTGCAGCGCCATCGCCTCTATTTTATTAGGTATTGTGATGAACTATTTGGTGTTGTGGCACTCTGTTTGGCACTTTGGTGCCATCGAATTTGTTTTTCGACGCCGCGGTGTGAGTCACCGCACTGTTCAGCCTCTTTCAACTATTTTTTGACCTTTTTCTAGGATGAATTAGCTTTTGGTGTCTTCATTAGAGTTGTAGCCTTACATATTATCTCTTTTTATCTTCTTGAATCCGCTCAATATCACATTTATAGATAAAGTTATTATAGAAATAAAAAGGCATACAAAGACTACCTTATCTAGAAGTTTCCTCTGACTCTTTAACCGATTTTCCATATTTCAACTCCATTTCTTAAATTCTTGTACCTACAGAACATAAATTACAAGACAAGGCATAATTCCATCAATTATGAGATAAAATATTTAAATTTGTGCTTTTGTGAGTGTTGGAAATCTATCAATATGAGCTAATCAACTACCCCTAATCTTATCATTTGCTCATCCTCGAGCAAAGCTAAAACATCAACTAGATATAAGCTAATAGTTCAACATTGAACAACTCAACTTGATGAGCCAATATATTGCCTCACCAATTTATATGCAAAATGTTTGTCATAAAGCTAATCAAGTTAACACTGCAAAACTTGTACTTCATCAATCAAGTCATAAATTCTGAATGTGTGTGTGTGGTGTCAAATTTAAGCTTCATGCATACATTCTTAGTGTGAATTCTACATCCAGTGACTCTTATGATCTAAGCAAAGAAGTCTAGATGTTCTATAGGCTTGCTTTTCATACAACTTCTTCACTAATGTAGACACTAGCAAGCTCATATCAAACGGACTTCAATAAGCTTGTAACGTATTAGCTTACAAAGAAAAAGTAAGGATAAACCATGTAAGAGAGGATAAAGTGTTGCACATGGAATCTCACTTCCCTCCTTTCTTTTCATTTCCCTAATTCTCTTTTTTTTTCATGAATCCAAGGCTTCATTTCTTGTTCTTTTACTTTCACAACCCCCATCTTATTTCTTTTGTATTAATAGGTTGTGATGATGTTTTTTCATATCATTCTTGCTCATGTACCCATATGCATTCACTTCTATGCCCAAATGTTTCCATATGACCCTTACACTAAATTGTGTACAATATGTCACATTAAGCTCTCTTAGGGACAATCAATGGTTTTTTGGGCTACAAAGGCTAGGTTTAGTGAGCTACAAGAAACGAAGTCCAACGGTGATTATTCATATGTATTGCACATGGCATTCTTTTAAAAAGGCTCAAATGGCTATCTAGTGATAATAATGTGATCATGGTAGGCTTGAAAGGTACAAATAATTCAAATATGGCCTAAATCATTTTCAAATTTGCTAGTTATTTAGGATTGCGCCTCAAAAAGTAATCAAGCAAGTTCTTGAACACCTCATAATTACAAAAAAGACTTAATGGAAGCAAAATCAAACACCATGTAATAGGCAATTCACAAGATTTCGACACAAAGTGCTCAATAAAAATTCATCAATCATGATAAAGACTAACTATATATAAAAATCGTAATATTACAGGACTAGCAACCTTAATTTCTTCTAGACTCTATACAATATCAATTAGGTTTCATCATAGGCCATCGGTCATCAAGATAAATCATTGAATCTCAAAAAATGAACCTAATCAAGTTTGTCAACAAAAACATGATTGCTGTCGGACTTCCATCACACCCAATATTTAATTCACACATAATTCATCTACAAAAATAAAAAAAATTAGCTCAATTTCCACAAAACATACTTCTCACCCCTAAACTTAAATAAAACATTATCCTCAAGGTTTAAAGCAAGAAAAAGAATGGGAAAAGAACTACTCCCTCTCAATTAGAAGTGTATCCACTAATATGTGTCTTTTGGAGATCTAATGACAGTCTGTACATCACCAAGGAGATGAGATCTTGCAACTAAGAAAAGGACAAATGAAAGAACATGGGCAAAAGCAACGAAAGTGAAAACAAAGACATAAATAAAGTAATGCAATAGCTAAAAAAAAGAAATCTAAACAAAAACTAAATCTAGAAAAAGGACATACTTTAAAACTAACTAAAAAATTATTCTAAATCAAAGAAAAAAGGGGCTTGGGTTATCTCCCACGAAGCGCTTGCTTTATAGTTATCAGCTAGACTATCATATTTGCTTGTTTAGGATTTAAAAATAAGTTTCTATCATACCATGTCTTTGTGTGCTCTAAAAGTGTAGGCGATCCTTTAGAATAGGTAAGGTGATGATGATCCAGAATCGCACCAAGGGCCTTTTGGTCATCCTAAAGTGTATCCCTTATTACCAAGAATGGTTGTCCAAGCATGGTCAATATATAACTATCTTTTTTCCATATTAAAAATGAAGAAATCAGTAGAGCACATGAATTGGTCACCATTCTCAAGTACACCTTTAATCACCCTAGTAGGCCTTGCTTCATTAGGTGCATCAGACAATGATGCTAAATTAATGCTTCCATCTAGATCATGTAATGTTATTTCATACGTAGAGGTTTTAATTAAGTAAGAGTTAGTGACTCCCTGAATTGGTAAGCTTCAAGTGGCTTCTCTTACAAAATTGAATTGCACTTTTCATCAGTATCGCACTCCTCCAATTGTTGTTGTTGTGAGAGGATGTCTTCCTTATCCACCATAGAGTTTGATATAACCTTGCTCTTCTCTGAGAGTTGAGGATAAGGAACTTTCGGTGATGGATTTTAGGAAAGGCTTGATTGAATTACAACTAGGCCATTTTCCTCTTCCATTATAGTTATTTGTGTAGTTTCTTCATGTCCACTACTTGGCAAAATACCAACATTACCATGTTCTTCGCTTACTTCATTTACTTCAAGTCCATGGTAAAATCTTTTGTTGTCCATTCAAAAATGTATTTGCTAGCTCACTAATTCGAACTTCCAAGTTCCGACGTGTTGATGAACTTTGGAAACTAGCTTCGGTGTTCATCATAAATTAAGTTAGTGTTTCTTCAAGGTTTGACTTCTTTTCATATGGTAGATAAGTAAGTTTAGGCCACGCTATATTGTGATCATTTCTCCATGAAAAATCTGGGTGACCTTGCCACCCTTAATTATATGTATTGGAGAAAAAGAGTGTCATGTTGCTCATTGTAATCCCACAACATGATTGACCAATGACATTGCCCATGGATTAGTCTCTTATTATTCTTCTTTTACATGAAAACCACCATATGACTCATGCACTGCAAGGGGAGTACATATAGCATTTGTTGAAAATTATTCAGCCTTTCTAGAAAAGGCATCTACTTGGGTGGTCAATGCAGCAAGAGGGTCTATGTCATTACTTCCAAAACTTCTCATTCTCATAGAACATTCAGTTGGCCAATAATGTGTATAAGCTGCTATTGCATCCAATAAAGTGCCTCCTACAGAAACATATAAAATAACCAAAGTTGAGTAGAATAAAATAACAAAAATGAAAAAAAAGCAAGTAAACTGGTCAAACTAGAGCTAGATAAATCAACTTCAATATTGCAAAAATACACTCCCCTATAACAGTGCCAATACCTTGATGTGATGTGAATCTACATGTTTTTACCGCAAGGACACAGGCCAACAAGTGAGCAAGTATGCAAGTACTGCATCTAGACTTATATAATTATATTTAACTGGATCAAAAAGTGATTGGTTGATTTAAAAACTTAAAACTAACAACTAACAAGCAATAATAACAACCAAGGAAAATAGGGGATTAAGACCTAAGGTTGAGAAGTGTCAAGGTATTAGATTGCTATTCTATTGCATTGTAAATTCTTACAAGTTAGTGATTAGGATTGGTATTTAGTTGTGTGACAGCGAGAACTCCAAATGTACATGATACTTTTTCCCAAGAAATATCAAACCTATTACTAGAAAGCAACCAGTATATTCCTATAGAAGTTAAGCTATCTAATGATGTATTCCGCTTCATGAATTCCTCTAGCTTTCGATGGTTAAGTCTATAACTACTACGCGTGTTAATTCTATATCCCTATAGCAACTAAGGCCACGACATACAATACACAAGCACTTGTTGTGACATTAACTCTCAGTCTCAATCACAACAACAAAGATCATCTTAAAATTGGCCAAATTTCAAGAAGCAATAAAAATAGAGTGCATGCTCATCACAAGTTAATCATCATCCACATCACATACAAGCTAACAATTCACAACTTCATAGAAACGACTTTCCAAGCATTGACAAAATAGAGTTGAGTTTATAATGAAATAGAGTGAACAACACTTGTTTCCGAACATAATTATTCAACAATATTTTTAGAACTAAAATAAAATCAAGAGAAAACTAAAGTAAAAAGTTACAACCCATATGGTGAGTCTTCATTTCTAGCTTTAAATTCTCCTTGCCCAAAGTAACTCCTTCTCCTTTTTATCTAGAATCCCTAATTCCTTGATGATGGTAGTGTCTATTCTTGATGTGATATGAAGAAGGTATGTTTTGGGTAGAGATAAAGTGTTTGTATGATTTATGGTGTGGAGTGTGTGTGAGGTGTGAATTTTGAGCTTTTGAGATTGTCGCCTCTATTTTCTTCGGAGCTGCAGCGCAAGTCACTGCACTGTTCAGCCACTTTCAATTAATATTTTGCCTCTTTCTAGGATGAAATGGATTTTGATATCTTCATAAGAATTTTAGCTCTATCTGTTAGCTTTCTCTATATTCTTGAATCCACTTAATATCACATTTGTGGATAAAATTATTTCAATATGAAAAACTATCGTATTTGGAAGTTCGTGCTGACTCTTTAATCGGTTTTTCATCTTTTGGCTCTATTTCTTCAATTGTTGACCCTACACAACAAATATCACAAGATAAGACACAATTCCATACATTATGAGATAACAACATCTGAATTTATGCTTTTGAGATTGTTGGAAATGTATTAAATTATGAGCTTATCACCTCTGTGGAAGAATTACATTCCATTTTAGCTGATCCAGAAACTCCATACCTAAATATTCACCTCCTCGATTGGATTGAAGGATCTTAATAATTTTTTTGGTTTGTTTCTCTACTTCATGCCTAAATTCTTTAAACCTTTCAAAAGATTCAGACTTGTATCTCATGAGATACGTATGCCAATAACTTGAGTAATCGTCTGTGAAAGTAATGAAGTATGAATAATTCAAACATGCACTAACACTTACTGGGCCACGTATTCGTGTGGATCAAATCTAATGGATTAGTAACATACTCCACTTGTGCAACGAATGATGATTTTTTCATCTTTCCTGTAATGCCCAATTCTCAATTCTCTCCTACATAGCCATTAATAAGCATTTTGTATGAATATGCATCTAATCAATGTACATTATTGAATTATGGCATACAAATAGCATGATTGCACGAACATGAATAATTGTTATTATATGCTTCAGTTATGATTTAACATGCATTAGTACATGAAATATGAGATCAAACTTTCATTTCTTGATTTAACATATTCCTTAAGTGCCCTTTTTACAGTGAAAAGCTCGGTATCTCGGTTAAGGAAGATTGATGTGTTGAATGGCCATAAAATGAATTATTTGTATTGCTCCATACTAGTTATATGCTAAAGTGATTAATTGTCTAAATATTTACTTGAAATATGTTACATTGGCTAAGAACTAAAAGTATGCACAATGGTGCAATTTGATTGGTTGGTTGACTAAGTTGCATAAAACCATTCTAAACCGCATTGCACTTGATTATAACACCAAAGCATCAATTTTTGTCATCTCCTTAGCCCATGAACGTGGCTTTTGGCATGAGAAGACACCAAGCATGATGCAACCAATCATTACCCTCCACTTACCTCTCTTTGAAAGGTCAAAAAAATCATTTTCATCCATATTTCTTGTGGAAGCACCTCAAAAATGACCAGCCCTTATTCTCCTAAGTTTCTCTCAAATTTCTACACTCTCATACTCACAAAAGTTGAATTCAATCCATAGGAATCCATAGAACACAAGCTAGAACAAGTTTCCATCCTTTTAAGCTTGAAAACCGTTGATTTTGAAGCTTAAATCCAACTTAATCAAGGTATATTCTTTTTCAATGTTTCTTATGATGAATTTGTAGTATCTTGGATGGTTACATGTTTTAGTATGCTTTTGTATAATTGAAAACTTAAGTAAGTTACACTTGAAGCCAAAACCAAGCTAGTTAAGCTAATTTTTAGCAAAATTGATAGTCTTGTGAAATTGTTTAATTTACTTGTTTCTATTGATTTTGTAATGCTTATATTGTGTTTGGAAGTTTCTTTGAATTATTGAAAACAATAGCAATTAGTTTGCTTAATTGAAGGTTAGAATCAATTTAAGTTAGAATCAAGTTTACGTCATTTTAATTCGGATTATGTTCATGTTTTAGGGACTGCCCTAATAATTATGTTTGAATTATTAGTTATTTAATGGATGCCCTAATGTTTAATATCTTGAATTAGTAGTAAAATATGGAGTATGCATTATTTTTAAGGTTATGTAATTGATATGTAATTCTTTACAAAAGATTGAAAAGTGTATATAAACTTTAACTAGAATAGACTAAATGATTTATAAAAAGGATATTAAATGGTACATGATTTGATTATGTTAGGCCTTTAACAAATCCTATCTTCCAAAGAGATTGGCCTTTTCACCTAGCACAAAGTGGACTTGAGGTAAGTTGAAGCTTTCATTTGGTGTATCACAAGAATCATATAATGTTTGTTCATGTTTTAATGTGATTGTTGTTGTTTGTCAAATGATGTAATGTTTGATGCATTTATGGTTTATGAAGCATGACACTATTAAGAATATAATGAGGTTTTTAAAAAGGAAGTATGGTACTTGATTGATGGTCGGGTAGACAAGGGACGCGAGAGGGACCGGCGGACCCAACAAATGGTGGCAAATACTTGAGGTTGAAAAACCAGTATAGGAAAGCCACAATAAATGAGATAGAATACGGCTAATACCTGAGGTTGAAAGACCAAGTATGGAAACCCCGTATTAGTTCTCTTATTGACCAATCATTATGAACAGGTTCCGAAAACTATGGTCTATCGCTATTAGTTAGGTACCACACTTCAAGGGCCCTAAAGAATGATTTATGAATGAAAGTTATTAAATAGAATATTGCATTTAATGATTTATGAGATGTCCATATATGTTATTTGTTATTGCATCAGTTTCATCTTACTGAGCCTTTAGCTCATTAGATTCATGTGATGCAGGTGGAAATGTACAGGTTTAGAGGTTGACTGAGTCTCTAGAGCGGCCGGACAGAGATTTGTTCATATGCCATGCTTCAACCAATTTTGTAGTTTATTTTGAAAACTCTGTTTTGTTTTTAAATAAGCCGCTCTGTTATGGTTTTGTAAACAGATGTACTCAGTTTTGATATATGTATATGGTGTGTTTAAAATGATTCAAGTTCTTTCTCTTATAGCTAAAAATGAGAACTTTTATTAAAAAAACCATAACTCTAGTAAAGATGAAAAATTAATATTTCTTGACTTAACTGTATCAGCTTGTTTAGGCTCTGCAGTTAGGTTAAGGGGTGTTACATTTCTTTTAAGGCAAGATTTAGAAGTTGGCATCTCTTGCTAGTCAATTAGGTCAAGTAATGCCATCTTTTGAATTCACTTCTTAGAGATATGATCTAATATAACATACCAATAATATGTAGAACAATGATCATTTAATTTATGTTTGATACTTTGTTGAATGTGGATAATGGAATTTAGGAGTAGTATAGTCTATAAATCATTTGTCAATACTCCTACATAAATTAATAAAGAACCTTAAAATTAGAACAACTTTCTTTCTTTGTTGAAAAACTAAAACCTTCTATATCCAAAATAGGAAGAGAGAAGATGTTTTTAATTAATTGAGGAACATAAACACAACCATTAAAATTTTTCCTAATTCTACTATCTAATCTAAGTGGAGAGTTCTAAGGATAATGTAGCAACTCTTGCTCCATTCCCAGTCTTAGAGTTTTCTCTTCTCTAATTAGCTCCCCACTTCCTGTCATCACCTAAAGTTATTGCAAAGATAAGAACCACAACAAGTATCTAATACCCAAGAAGTATCGTTAACCAAAAGATTAACTTCAACAAAGTACATACTAGAATTGTTCTGGCAACTCACAATGTACTCCTTGTAGTTTCTCCTCTAGTTCTCTGGTTTGTCACAATGGTGGCACTTGTCTTTAGCTTTGGGACCTTTCTAAACTCCACCAGATACCTTGAACTTTTTGCCCTTTGGGGAATGCTTTCCTTTCTCTTTCTTTGAATTTGCATTCTTAAGTTGGGATGAAAAGATAATCAACATAACATGCTTCTCTTTCTTCATAGTGGACTCATCCGTCTTCATCATGTTGACTAGCTTAGCAAGATTAGACTCCATTTTATACATGTTGAAGTTCACCAAAAAAGAGTCGAATGATAGTGGCAAAGATTAGACAAAGAAATCAACATTGGAGTTCATTATCCATAATGACTCCAAATGGCTCAAGCCTTTCTATCAATCCTATCTTCTTCAGTCAATGTGCATGGATCAAAGAGCCCTATGCTATACTAGTCTAGAAAAGCTCTTTTAAGACTTAATATCTCGCCTATCTAGTAAGTTCACCTTACAACTCTTGCAGGTGAAGGTGAATCTCAACAGCATATGCCAGATTCTCATGTTGTTTCAATATCGATGTCATCATATAACATCGGGCTTATAGATCATCCTCGACTAGTTTATGATGCTCTGCAAGCTCTTCTTCAGTTGCTGACAATCTAATCCATGGTATGGAATCTTTCTTGTTATACACCACTACACCGTCACACACCATGTAACACTCTATTCGATACACTATACACACATGATTATGTCATACACATGAAAGATACAAACATGCTTACATATAATTTCTTGAACAACGCACAATATACAACATACAACACAATTTATCACCCATATACACTCTATACCTAAATTCTCACATACATTTCCTCTCCACCCAAAATATACATTTCTCCATATTTTTTCACACAGTACACCAAGAACACACACACCCATCATCAAGGAATTGAGGATTCAAGACAAAGGGAAGAAGAAACTGCTTTGGGCAAGGATAATGTAATTTTTATATTAATTTTCTTTTGGATTTGTTTGGTTCTAAAGAATATTGTAAAGGCATGATGTTGAGAAATAAGTGTTGTTTGCTCTATTTTAATATGAAATCAACTCAATTTTGCCAAGTCTTGGAAAGTTGTTTCTATGAAGTTGTGAATTGTTAACTTGTATGTGATGTGGATGATTGTTGATTTGTGATGAGCATGCACTATATTTTTAATGCTTCTTCAAATTTAGCTAGTTTTGAGGTGAACCTTTTGTTCTGATTGAGACTGGGAGATAGTGTCACAACAAGTGCTCGTGTAGTGTATGCCGTGGGTTAGGTCATGATTGGAATATAGGAGTTAACTCACGTAGTAGTCATAGACTTAATTGTCGAAAGCTAGAGGAAATCACAAAGCCTAATGCATTATTAGATAGCTAAACTTGTATAGGAATATACCGATTGCTTTCTAGTAATAGGTGTGGTACATCTTGGAAAAAATTATCACATAAAATGGAGTTCCTGCTGTCACACAATTTAATGTCAATCTTATTCACTAACTTGTAAGAATTATCAACGTAATAGAATGGCATTAAAACGCCTTGGTACTTCTTCACCTAAGTTTTAATCCCTTGTTTTCCTTGATTGTTTTTATTGCTTATTAATTTCTAGTTTTAAGTTTTCAAATCAATCAACCAAACTTTTGATAGGTTAAATATAGTTGGATTATCTATACTTCAGTAGTTGCTCACATACTCTCTAGGGAGATGATATCTATATACTCATACATTTTATTACTAGGTCCGTTCACTTGCAGAATTAGATTGCATTTAAGTGCAAGCCACACCAATTTTTTTGGCTCTGTTGACGAGGAGTCTATTTTTGTGTGATATCTAAGTTGATTGTCTAGCTGTAGTTTAGCCATTTTGCTTGCTTTATTTTTGTTTCATTTCTTTAATTTTTGTTATTTTGTTCTAGTTTGCTTTAGTTGTTTGTTTGTTTCTTCTAGGCAATACATACACATTATTGGCCAATAGAATGTGCCATGCCAATGGGGACTTTTGGAAGTTATGAAGTAGATCCCCTTACTGCATTGACCACCCAACTCAATGCCTTATCTAAGAAGATTGATAGATTTCAAAAAAGGGATAAAGTTGAAAAAAGTTTGGATCAAACAAAATATCTTCCAACCAATTAAAAGGAGACACAAAATACCAAGAGTAGGACTTTTGGAATTTTGAACCCCTTATATATACCTCATGGCCGAAAACTATAAAAAAAAAGAAACATCCATATAATTTTTGGTCATATAGAAATTAAGGGAAGAATTTTTTTTTCTTCATTCCCTTGAACTAACAAATGTACATTGATTCCCTAAATTGTGTCTATTTTTTGTATTTTTCTTGATTAACTATGAATTTTACATTAACTAAAAAATTAAATATTGTTACAATTAGTTGAACAAAAAATTATCAATTTTTAGTATGTAAAATTACGATTTGATCATATGGCATCTAATGCAAAGAAAATTTGTGAAATCAAGTAAGAAGAACAATTCTCCAGCTATCAAAATTAAATAAAAGGATGACTAATATGATTATAAATTTATGTAAGAACTTATTTAATTATATTACTATTTATTTTTTTAAATTATCATTGAATTTAGTTCTTTAAATATTTTTGTTTAATCATTTTTTTCTTTCGATCGATACTAAAAATAAAATATTTATAAGCGAAATGTTTTTATTTTAAATAATTTTCTCTAAAAATTCAATCTTTAAGTATTCTTTTATCACAAGTTTATAATAGGAATTAATATTTTCTATACTCATTCCATCAACTAGATTAGAAAAGAAATCTAAATTGCTAGCGAAATTCTGATTTTGTGTTCTTGCTCAAAGTGTGGACTATTTTAGAGGGGTGACATTTGGATCCTTGTGAACCAAATTCAGAAAAGGGTCTAGCAATTAATTACTTCATACCCTACGGCAATCGGAGTGCATAGTAATATATAAATCGATACTTTTATTGTTGTATTATAGTCATTGGAAATTGCGAGATCGTTAAAAATCACATCAAATCCGGAGTATTACTATAATTGTTATGGTATGATATTTTTAAAAAAATTAATTTTTCACTGTGTATACCCCGGGATTACGAGAACCCAACAATCACGCGAACCATACAAGAACTTCCTCCAATATCGTTCTTACTTGAAATTCTTCTTCTTCTCAACTTGTGTTTTAACTTCTTGAAGATGACCTCTATTTATACTTGTAGAACGAGGTTCTTGTAATACCTGAGTCTCACACTACTCACTTGCCCAATATAATTCATGCACTACATGCTACTTATATGAAAATTTGCACTAACATATACATCACATCTTTTATAGCATTCTTAATCATTATACTCTAATGCTATCACTTGATGTTAGTGGTTGAGATCCTATAACCTAATTATATAATTCTATATTTAGATAAGATAAATAATAGATTGATTAATATAGTGGATATTCATAGGTTATATGTTATAATTTTAGAAGTATTAAATGTGTCACTAGTAAGCTTATATGATTCGATTCAAATTGATCGAGGTGTTTTAAAGGTATACATCCATAGATTAACATACTTGGGATATCGGACATGATATAATGTGATTTAAGTGTCATAATACAAGGTTCATATGTGCATGTGAATTTAGAAAATGAAAACTAGATAATTATTTAAGAATCGGATGTCGATCGGTTTGAAAATCGAATGAACGGTTAAGAAATTAGGGCATAATGTATTATCGGATCATATGGAGATTAAAGTAAGTTGTACATAGATAAATAAGTAATGAGAAACACTAGATGAGGGTTGCATAATGTGTGAATAACATCATATTTGAATCACCACTCGACACCTCAAGCTTCCACCTGAACCTTTCTTCATTTCTATCCTTGAGCCACGACCAAAAACTATTTTCACCTCCAAATCCTTCATATTTAATTTTATAAATTTCTCTCAAGTAATTCCAAGTAAATAAAAAAGTGAAGGGAGCAAAGGGAAGTAAGGAGGAGCAAGTTGAAGCTAAAATTTGTGCATAGGTGAGCTTAACTCATTTTTATTTAAGTTCTTGAATTGTTTGAGGGTTTATAATTTTTAAAGCTTCTATTATTGATTATAATCATGTTAGGATATTATTTGTGGTCTTATAATTCACAAAAGAAGGATTTTTAGTTGCAAAATCACAATAAAAATCACTAGGGATAGAAACTGTATATTTGCTGATTTTTTATATTAAAACTTTATATATGTATAATAACTTGATTAAAACCTATGTATTTCACCATATATGTGTTTATATATGAGTCTAGGTGATGGATGTAAGTTTAGGTAGGTTACAAATTGTAATATAGTGTGATAATTAAAGAGGTGCTCAAAACTATCTTCTTTAAATTTCAGATTCTGTCATATGTGAATGGTGCTGGTTTTACATCAATAAATCCATTAGTTTTAGCAGTAATTTAACTTGGTTTCCTCTTTATATATGTTATCTATGTATGGTGAAAATTTAGAAGTGATTGAATATACTTAAGGGTGCCAAAATCATTAATGTCATGAAGTGTGCAAAACTGTCACTATAGAAAAATAATATATTTCAGTATGTTGTGAAGAGAGCTAAACTTGGGAAGTTATATCCATGAGTTTTAGTAATTATATGACATGGTTACATTTTTTTAATGTTATCTAAGTATGGTAAAATTTGGGAGTGATTGGATATGCATAGGGATGTCAAAATTATCATGCAATTAAATTGGATAGCAAGAAAATATGAAAATGTGAATCTGTCACATTTCATAACTTAGCATATTTCAACCTAAACATGTTGTTATTGAGTGGTAACAATTAGGTACATGATATTAGAGTTATAGTACTTCAATTATATGATGTTTATATGTATCTAATATGAGAAATTAAGGTATTTGAGGGACTAGATTGGGTTCTAGTTTGTAAAACCACGATTGTTACCTAGATAGCTTGGTGTTTAAGGTCTTAGTATGATATTTTATGCTTTCAACTTGTCAAATTGGAAATGGCGTTTGATGTTGGGTAATATTATAGGATATTTTATACCTAAGATCGGAGGGGAACAATAAACAAATTTAGACTAAGCCACCAATCAAGTGAAAGGTAAGTAAAGATTCATTTGCAACTACAATCCACGAACATAGTATGTCTTGAAGTATTTATACCTAATGTGTTGATGATATTTAAATTGACTGGATGACAAGTATAGTGCGTACCTTAAGAGTTTTATGATTCTTGAAACATGTTGAGAGCAAGATGACTTGTTTTTCATATTGAACATACCATTCATGAGCATTCACATGTGCATGCACGGCATGCACTTTACAATTTGAGATATGATTTTCAAAAAGAAAATATTTTGATTGGTCACTACTAGTGTACCGAGGCATGCTTATGTGATATTTTGAGGCGCCGCGAGTGTTACTTTTCGGAGGATCATAAGGGTTGACAAGGGGTGTGCCTCTGGTGGTCACGTGAGGGTGGACCACTTGACTGTGCCCTTATTGACTCCGCCAGTGGGAAGACTTATGGAGGATTACAAGAGAAGATAGGGGGTGGACCTCTAGTGATCCTAAGAGATGGCCCTTGGACTGAGTCAATTTGTTTATGGACATGTGATTATTGATATTGTTCAGAACTCTATCCAGTGCATAGTAGGTGGGCCAAAGGCCCAATAAATGAAGTGATTTTTAATAAAAATTCTTTGATTTATGAGTATTCAAATTTGACATATTTATAGTATCATATCTTAGAGATGAGTTGCAAGAGATTTTATATCATACTCTTGGATGACGACCTGTTGGACTATTTTGTGGGCTGTGTCTTTGATTTTACAGTTATTGTATTATATTAGTGACTTTACCCTGTATATCACTTTCAAAACTTTTTTGTGATAGAGAGTTTGAGTTTGTGATAATTTTGATAGACCTGGTTAATGTTTAATAACTACCTATGTATATACAGTATTACATGATATGAAAGCACTTTACTTTTATCAGTTTTTAATTTGTTGAACTGAGTAGAAAAAAAAAGTTATACACATGCATACGTGCGCAAATTATGTTGCACAGGTTGTTTATACATATATTTATACATATTGTTGGGAGGTTGTAACAGTTCTTGCCATTTTTACTTGATAACATGAGAGACTTTTATTGGTTCTTCATGATTTGATGGATATTTATTGTTTTAATCATAAGATTTGATTTGAATTATCAAAATATTATATTCATTTCCATAATTTACAAGATACAGTCTTTATTACCAAAATATTATAATTTGATATATGATAATATTTAATTTTTCTATCAAAATATCTTATTTAATCATGGAATTCAATGATAATTCCAAAAATAAATAAAATATAAATTAATAAGTAAAAATTATATTACACATATCAATATATATTTCACAATAAAATTTTAGTATCTACAAGCTTACTCACTCGATTAATAACAAGTCCAAGGATTCTTAAACTAGAAATGATTAAAGCATATGATCAAGTCGATCCATTTTTTGTATAAGGTGATGTGTCTTCTTAGGTTTCCTCGTGAATGGATTCGTCTCATTAAGAATTGTATTGAAAATACTTGATTCTCAATTTTTGGTTAATGGCGTATCCGCTGGATTTTTTTAAATGGAATCGAGGTCGGAGGCAAATAATTCAATTATAAAGCTTTTGGCAGTTTAACGCAATCATAGAATGCACACCCGAATAAATTAACAACCAATAATCAACTTCCACGTAGAAAACAATTTTAAACCAAAACAAAAATGGATACTATGGCTATTGCAGTAACAATATCATGTTCTGCCCCAATTTTCCACCGCAAAATTTATATTCGAAGGTGGTCACAGAAAAAAGCAACATCTTACATCACCTGCAGACTTCCAAGGGTAACTCTTATTTTGGAAACTTTTTCCTTTTCCACAAAAAATAATGGAAGCCCCGTTTGGCCAATAATTGAGGTATACATACACTTTCATTTGGCATTTGTAAGCCAAATAGTTTGTGTTCATTTACTTTTTTGCACTTTATATTCTGGAGTGTATTTTTCAAGATCATTGTCTCATATTCAATTGTAGTTAAATGAGCTACACAAAAAGACAGAAGTCTGAAAATCTTTCTTATACCTAAAACTTTTATTCCGGTGCATAACTCATCAAAATACTTAGCAAGTTTCTTAGTCTCCGGTAAACCGAAATAGCTGAGTGGCTACCAAAGTTATTTCTTTAAAACAAAAATCAGGTGATTGAAGTTTATAAACTTAGTACAAGTTCAGTACTTGAAAACTTCAAAAAGGGTTGTCAAATTTTTAAAAAATCTAGTCGCTCCCAACCCTAATTACCCTCTTATACCACTTGGAACTAAAAAATAATTAATAAATATGAATTAAAGAAATAAGTGTAGTAGATCCCACAAACGATAACTTCACACTCTTTTAGTGTGAAGTATAGTAAGTATAACTCATCTTTACCCTTGTCAACTATAAGTATCCTATTTTCTTTTATGGTGTAAGGTACATTGTGCATTGCTCTCTTGATTCTAGTTCTCTATCTTTTGCATTTTTGTCAAGGCACAAACTGACTTGACCGTTTAAAAGAGTTTTATCGAGACACTCCTCATAGCTCTTATTATATTTATATAATCAAAAAAATACTTCCCTAATAATTTGTTTGTTTTGTAGGTTAACTCAAATACTTCAAACTATTCTCCCAAGTTGGAGGAGTTGACAGTCATATCCCGATGCGAATTTTTTGTCCGCATCAACACTATGATAAATTTGCTCTTATTGCTCTTTGTTTTATCAAACAGTTATTGCACAATCTTTATCATCACGTCTCTACTATACCTCGTTGAATTTTAAGCACTCTAAAACATGTGAATTGCTTATTTTGCAATGGTTCAATATGAGTTGCGCATAGGCCTCAGACATAATTTCTAGTACCCAGATATCCAGAATTCTAGCTTCTTTCGAAACACTTCTGGTTTACACATAGCTCTCATGTTTTCTTCATTCGTCTAAATGCCATAGATTCTGATAATTGAAAGCTTGTTTGCTGCAGAGTTTATTCGCTTAGAGGCGTCTGAGCGAGAAATTAACTATGTGCTTTGTATTATATAGTGTGTGAGAAGCATGTTTCTCTTGTAAGACACAATGTTTTTAAATTCGTATTGAAAATCAAACCAATAATTAATTAGGTCATTTGGTCAATGATATGATCGGTTGTAATATTTTAAAAATCTGATTTATATATATATGCCCATTTTCCATTGATAAGGAGAAAACATAAAATATTATCTTACATTATGTTTTTATAATAAGATTGACAATGGAATAACTAATTGGTTTAAAAAACCAATTAACTCAAATTATTTAATTTAAATATAGTTACTTATATATATGTATATAGATAGATACTTATATATATGTATTACTATATATATTTGTATTTATATAAATATTTTGAGATCCCCACTTTCCCAGATCTTTTCTCATCCAAGAAACACACTTATCTTCATGAGATGAAAACATACAATAAGCATATGATATATCACAAATACCATAAGCATATGATATATCACAATTCACAAGATGAAAGAAAAGCTCTTCCTGGTTTCTAATGGTCTCACAAGAAAAACCAGAAGCCGAGGGGAGAGTATCACAATTAGAAAAGCACTTTTTGGTTTCTAGTAGTCTAACAAGAAGAAGCAGAAGCCAATTTGGGGAGAGTAGAATGGGCAGCAACACACAAAGCTTGGCATACTTGGGCACCACGGACACCTTCATCACAAGTACCCCCCATTTGGACACCTTCATCACAAGTGCCCCCCTTTGAACGCAACCAGCAAGATTTCTCCTTAATTTTCCTCTGAAATTTCACAAAAAAATTCCTGTGCAGCTCTCATCATTTTTATGAATTTGTGAAACGAATTGCCAGTTCATCTGATTCATCGGTTTTTGTCTGGTTTCCAGTAGTTCACAACCGATCTAGTATAACTCGATTTTAAATGAAAACCGAACAGCCATTCTTTCTGATTCATGATTAAATCGACCGGTCCGGTTTTCACAGTGGTAAGACAAAAGGGTCAGGGGTTTAAAGTACTGTTACCCATAGCATAAAAAAGGAAATTAAGCACTAGATGAATTCGCATGATTTATATATTGAAAAGCTGATCTTAGTGTCCATGCAGTGATACAAATATCTGCATAGTTGATCAACGTTAAGTTAAACTTATTTCACCAAATTTATCTCCACTATGCATAATATATTGCAAAACAATCCCTGCCGATAAGCTTACTTAATGTCTTATGGTAATTTGATTACCTGTTGCACAATAATTAGATGTCAATAACCAGTTTCCATTTAGGAAAAGAGGAGCTCCCAACTTCTGATATTATTGGAAGACCATATCACTTATGAAATGTTGATCTATATATGACACTGATACAATAATGTAAAAACAAAAGCACAAGAATCAGCATTCCATTTTATTAGTACAAAAAGGTAAACCAGAAGACAGAAACCAAACATACTACTATCCCTCACCTCCTATGTCCCAAGTCCCCACCAGTTGCATTGTTAGTTGGTTCTCATCCAACATGACAAGTATCAGTCAATTAAATAACACAAAAATTAACAGTAATTCATATTCTGATAGAGCATTTACTCTAAAAACACTAGACTATATGTGACCTTCACTAGCACCTTTAAACTGTCGCACTGAAGTAAGAACATATTCTACAAGATTCTCTAGCACTAGAAGAAATATATATATATATATATATAAAAGGATATAGAACAAAAGTTTGAGCTGCTGTCGACTCTGGTCTCATCCCTAGAAATTTAACTCAAGTGGAACAGCAGCCTCTCTTCATATTTCCAGATGAATCACCCACATTGATGGTGGTACCCTGACCCGGAAGTGTAGTAGCTGCAGCAGCTTCCTGTGCTGTCAAAGCCTTCTTGCTAATGATTTGATATATTTCTGTCAAAGTAATCTGAAATGCCTTTTCAATGTTATGTGCCTCCAGTGCTGATGTCTCAAGGAACGAGAGTCCTTCCGTCTCTGCCAAAGTTTGACCATCCTGCTCTGCAACTGCTCTGAGATGGTTGAGATCAGATTTGTTTCCAGTCATCATGATAACAATGTTAGAATCTGCATGGTCTCTCAATTCCCGAAGCCACCTCCGAACATTGTCAAAGGTTTGCCTCTTCGTTATGTCATAAACAAGGAGTGCACCAACAGCTCCTCTATAATAGGCACTTGTAATAGCTCGATACCTTTCCTGCCCTGCAGTGTCCCATATCTGGGCTTTGACCGTCTTTCCTTCTATCTGTATCATATGGCATAGATGCATCAGCATTCCCGAGAGAACCAGCAGTTTAACAAAGTGCTATCTCAAGACAATAATATGAGTGAAAAAGTATCTTGATGAAGCAGTAAATAATAGGCTTAAATAAACAGGTAACTAACTAGATAGGCAATTTTTTCTGCCATGAGTACTCAAGAAACTCCTGAAAGAAGATTTTAAGATCCGCATCCTATTATATAATCTGTACATCCAAAAAACTTGTTTGGATCAGAGAATCCTTTAGGCATACACATTTGATCTAGAAGACATTTGTAAAAGGAGAATGTTAAGATATGCTAAGCAACATAGAAGAGAATTTAAATGCAACCAACTCAGACTATGGCATTAGAACGAGGAATAAAAGGAAAGCTGTCATATGTCCATGACAAGCACTTAAATATGCAACAAAGCAACATCATTCAGCTGAAACTACACATACGAAAATTATATCCTAAACCTAATAATTCTAGTCAGAAGCACAAATCAATGCTCTAAACTTAAATGAGCTAACATTTTCAATTAGCACAAAAGAGAAACTACACAAACACCAAATATACTCTTCTTTAACCAGAGTGCTAAATCATACTCATGATCACCCATTCAATTTACAAGTACTAGCTTATTAGTTCGTTTTTTTCTAAAATAGAACTTTAATATATGTCTGACATTCAAAATAATGTTCTATGAACACATCATATCTGAAAGATGCAAACCACCTAAAGTGCGTGAATAAAGCATCCAAATCCAACCCCCTCTTGTACAAAAGTTCTCCAAAAACACATATAATCACTGCCCAGGTTAATACACACATCTGAATACACGGCAATAGATTGCCTCGTGCGTCGTGAAATTGTACAACCAATAGTTAGCATATTTGACAGAAAACCAAACTAGATCATATCGATTACTCACCTGAAGAGTTCTGGTGGCAAATTCAACTCCGATGGTGGATTTAGACTCCAAACAGAACTCGTTTCTGGTAAAACGGGAAAGAATGTTGGATTTTCCAACTCCTGAATCACCAATCAACACGATCTTGAATAGGTAATCATATTCGTGATCCACTCTACTCGCCATCACTTTTTTGTTTCCTTTTATTAATAAATTTTTTTTGCTGTTTCTACTCCCTCACGCACCTGCACCCACAAAACCGCACAGAAACATTAGACATTAGACCAAAAAAAAAAACAGATCGAAAACATCCAGATCTAACAACTCAGATCACAAGATAAACAAAACCCACAAAAAGAAATGACAAAAATATCATACAGACAAAATACAAATACATTACAGAAAACCCAAAAAGAATAAAATTAAAGATTAAATGAGTTATGCGTGTCTCACCGTAAAGGAGAGATCTTGACTGAAGAATAGGTGAGCATAAATTAATATAGCAAAACAAATGGTGTAAACGGATGGAAAAGAGAAGAAAGAAAACGGAGGAAACAAAGGAAATATATTTGCTACAAAGTTTGAAATGGCCAATGGGAGTGGGTAAAGGGGGACTACTGCACCATGATGTCTTTCTAAATTTTATACTTTTGTTTTCAAAGAGAAAAATGAAAAATTATTTGTGCTGGCAAAGAACTAGTAAATGGAGATTCTCGATTTAAATAATGGGACCCCGACAATAAATGGGGTAAAATGGCGTCAAGGGTGAATTGATATTCTCGATTTGCTGTAACGTTTGAAAAATGTGTATTTCTCTTTGATACGAACAACCTTTTGTACACATGGTGCATATCCGTGCGTGTACGTGTTATAGGATTTGAATTGTAATGATGGAATGTTGACAACAGAATTGTGTAAGATTTGGGTTGGCAGATAGACAATGGGGTTTATTCTATAGTTGACTAGTTACAGCAATCTTCATTCATTTGATATTATTGAATTCATTCGATATAATTGAATTGAAGGATAACGAGCGATGAAAACCACCAATCCTCTGTCAATTCATTTAAGAATTTTATGTTCAATATTTTTTATCCATCTAATACCATTAGATTGAAGTAAAATGCATGATGAAAACCATCAATCACTCCAATCCAATCCAACAGTGTATCTAAGTTTTCGCGAGGTGGGATTGTGGAATTTTTTAACGTTAAATGGAGATTGTTGATTTAACTAATCTCATTTTGCCACATGTCCTACTCTTTACAAGTTTTTTTAAAATGTAAACACTTTTCCAACTGGATTAGTTAAATAAAATTAAAATAAGTCATGGTTAAACTTAAAACACAATAAGAGAAATAAATTTTTCGAAAAATTGATCCACCCTAAAAAGTTTCTGCCTCAAGCATTTTCATCTAAAAGCCATCTATAAAAACTTTTAAAAAAATCCACCACTTCAACTGCAACATGTTATTTCTTCATAGCACTATCAGCACGCACTATCTCTTCGTCAACAGATCTCTACTACTAGACCTTCATATATTATTAATTTTCTAACTCAGTCTCCTTCCCATTATCATATATATATATATATATTGGATTGTGCGTATCGAAATACGCAACATAATGAAATTTAATTTTTTTTATATAAAACACATCACATGTAAATTAATATATTTTAGGACCTATGCGATTTGATTGAATGATGCATTTTAAACTCGGATGTGAAAAGAGTTTCAGAAACTTTTATCTGATTGAAGATGATATATGGAATGATTCAAGTTGTTGCAACGATCATATCACCGGTTTGATTTTCAAACCCCTCGAGTGGAATTGATTTGCCTTACAATCTCAAGCGTTACATCTCTAAACGTATCCACAGTTTCAATGCCCACATGACATCAAACATGTGTTAGTAGTAGAACTTGATTCGATAATTCAATCTTAGGCTTTTTTTTAACTTAGAACACAACATTTGTATTCAAATTTTGTGTTTGATTTGATTTTCAATTCAATTCATGAAAGAAGAATCAAATCAAGGTGATAAAGGCGAACGATTTTGGATGAATATGTGGGAGCAACTACGGGACGGTTTTTAACTGTGAGAATATGATTTTTTTTGTTAGACTTGAGGCACCATTGTAACATTTTGTTCATAGTTAGTTTTCAGATTATATGGATAATCACAAAGGAAGTACTATTTAATTATATATGAAGATTAATGAGTGACTAATAAAGAATTTATCACATATGTAGATTAATAGAGGAATCTCCTGTATTTTTCACAATTCTTAACTAAGAAGTACTTGGCAAAGAGAGGATGAAAGTAAGAAAAAGAATTTTTTAATTTTATCATTGAGTTAAGAAACTAGGATGAACATATAATTATTGGGTTATTAGATTATTTATGTTTTGACTAATAATTCATACCCTATACTCAAACCCGCCCCATCTCGAACCTGCCCTATTTAATTTTTTTTATCTTTTTATTGTAATATATATGTATTTATGTAATATTATTTTTGAAAAAATATACTTTTAGAAATTTTTTAAAAAATATAATTTTTAATATTTTTTAAAATTATAAAATAGATCTAACGAGTTTAGGCGGGTCCGGGTCCTTAAAAAATATGGCGGGGCGAATCTCAAATTTTAACAAACCCGCCCCATTACCATCCCTACTCTTAGAATTAGTTTTTAAACCTTACATATTAAAGAAAATAAAATTATTCAATAATATTTAGTGAAAGAATGATCAATAACGATTATATCCTAAAAGAGAAGAATGCGTAGATGAGTCAATTTTGAGAAAGAAATCAGACAAATATGCATCCATTCTCACAATATATTTGGAAAATTGAAATTGAGTTGTGGATTATTACCTATTCTTAAGACAATTGAATAATTAAGTCCTCAATATATAGAACATTCTAAAATCGAACTATTTTTTTATGAGCTTCTTTTGAAATATATTACAAGCATTTATAGATAATAGCTCAATTCCCACATTCCAATACACATTCATGTCCCGTGAGGCTTGCCCGAGAGTGGGAGGCTTATAATGGGTCATGATCTATAAAGGACTCACTAGGCTAAGTCCAAAGAGTTAACATGGGCCGTGGACCAAAGTTTCTCCAATATGAGCTATAATGCTTATACTAAGCTCATAGAGGCCCAAAAACTAAGTTCACGAGGCCCGATACGAATATCTCAAAGCCCGCAGGCTCACGAAGCCCTAAATAATTTATGCACTATACCACACAGGATACTACCCTCCAACCTTCATGTATAAATACCACCATTTTCTACCATTTAAAGGTACGTCATTTAATAATTTGAACATTTATTTCTCTCAAACTCTATACTTACTTAGCATCGTATGGGTATCACCAGGCTAACCTCGAGGACCCATAACGGTTTGTTAGTGTCACATGCAGGAACCTACTCAAGAGTTGACCTTATGCGAGAACCCCTTAGGAATTGATTGCATGTGTGGAGTCAATGATCAAAAACCTAGACCAATTCTATATCGTTTTGGCACTATTTGTAAGAAGAGATGAGTATCCTGACTCAAGTGCAGAGGATAGCTCCTTGAGGTCTAATTAGTCCTTCACTAGGAGCAAGGGGCGTGTTGTTGTGAGTGTTACTCGATTCTAATAGTGCTATGCCTTTGATATTGTATTTTTGTTTTTCAATGTTGTAGGAAAAAAAAAATTGACTTCATGACCTCCTAGCAGGAGGGATGCTCTCCGCCTAGCTGTATAGAGGCAGGTAAAAGTGTAGTGACAGTAGGCCTTCTTCCACCCTTTAGAGGGGTAAAGAGCATAGGTCATCGTCCCATGATGCTTTGCGTAAGGTCTTTTTTTAGGACTACTAGGATTCTGCATTTAGTTGGAGGAGGACTCTGGTGAGCTCTCTTTCTCCTTTAATGTGGGGGTTAAGACCTTTCAAGCATTAGAGTTAGTATGACTCTTCAAGTATGGTGGTCGGTATGGTCTTTAAGTGGAGAAGTCAGTATGGCTCCTTGAAAGTGGAGGTCGTGGGTGGGGGCATTGAAGTGCTATCGCTATCTTCACATTGAGCGACTACCTCCATAGAGGATGGTGGTCCAGGTTGAGGTAGTGGCTTGACATGACATTCTTTATTGCCTGCCTCTAAGTCAAGTTGGCTCGACCTACCACCAGGTCGAGGTGAGGGCGCGTGGGCTTGCCCTTGCCAAGTTAACCTAAGGCTCGACCTCCCTAGGTCAAGGTGAGGGCACACCCTAGGTCGAGTTGGCTCGACCTAGCTTTTGCATAGGGCGTACAACGTCATGCCTTGTATGGCTATCATCGCACTAAACGTAGTCTTCGTGTCTTCTCCATCTTTGATTGCATCATCTAGTCGAGGGTTGGTTCTAGTTTCCATGTTGAGTCCAATAACTTAGGCGGATGGTCATTCACTCTTTACTCAATGATGGGAGTGAGTCAGTTGAATTAGGTGAGGAGGTTAGCTCTTTAGGGTCATTGTTATTGTCAGAGTCTAGTAAGTCTAAGAGCGAGGGCATTATTTCTTCTTTTTGAGGTCTAGCCAAGTGGTGGATATGTTGGGTGAGCCTCCACTCATAGTCACATCATAGACAACAAGGTATGCAACACATGTTTGTGTGCTAATAATCTCACATTACTAAGCCATTTTCCTTTGTTGTCTACATGGTCAATTTACTTAGCTTTTTTTATCTTTATTTTTCTTTACTTACTTGTTTCTAACGCCTTTGTCTTATGTCTAACTCCTGTGTTTTTATTTTTGTTTGCAAACTAAGAAACTTGACTTTGCTACTCTAGAAGTAACACACAACCGATCAAAGGTAAGTGAAAATCCATTTACAACTACAATGCATGGGCATAGTATTTATTGCCCTATCTATATTAAATATGATCCTTGTGTCTTGATGAGTGTATTATGAGTATTATAAATATCTTATAGTCCATACGTTGTTTGAATGATGGGACATATGATCCGTTGTGTCATTCATCAACATTTACACATGCTCACAGTTAAGGTTTTGCATGTATAACATTATTTTCAGAAAGAAAATATTTTGGTTGGCCACTACTAGTGTACCGAGGCCTAAGTAGCTTATTTAAGTATTACTCCCTAACCCTAGATGTGAAATAATCTATAAAGATACAAGATATCAATCACCATCCTCAATTAACAAGTTTATTATACCTAATGTAATATAAAGATCTTGAATTTCAATTTAATTAAATAATCTTACCACTTAGAAACTATAACCAAATACAACCTTGTATGCACCTTTGTTCCACATCTTAAATGTATACTGACCTCACTTAATTGATGTATTATAACTCTTATAACATCTCCCTAAATGTTAGAGATCACATGCACCACATCTATACTGGAACATGTTAATGAATTAAATGGGATAGATTCACAACTTCACATTTTCTTGCTGCCACATTAATTTGTATGATGGTTTTGATACCCTTAAACATATTCATTCACTCCCCAATTTTTATCATACTTAGATAACATAAAAACAAATGTAACCATGTCATATAATGGATAAAACTCATGGATATATCTTCCCAAGTTCAGCTCCCTTCACAGCATACTAAAATAGATTTTTCCTACCGTGACAGTTTTGCGCACTTCATGACATTAATGGTTTTGGCACCCTTATGTATATCCAATCACTCCCAAATTTGTACCACACTTAGATAACATATACACAGAGACAACCAGGTTATATTATTGCCAAAAATAATGGATTTAGTACTGCAAAACTAGTCCCATTTACACAGGACTAAATCTAAAATTCAATGGTGACAATTTTGAGCATCTCTTCAATATCATGCCCTAATTCAATTTCTAACCAATGAAAATTTGTTCTAATACTCTTAAATCTTATTGAACATGTATATGATGATACATATAGGTTTTATTCAACATACCATACACTTTTGAAGTCTAAAACACAAAAAAACAGCAAGGTGACAGTTTCTGCCACAAGTATTTCCTATTAAGTGTTTGTCATCAAAAACCCTTTTCTTTGTGCAACAAAGTCTAACTAAAAACTTTCTAACACTTTTGTAAGAGATATTGAAAACTTAATACACAATAAACCCATTCAGAATAATCTTAAAACCAAACACAAAACCGTGGTAAGTGTTACCTATGCAGATTTTGAGGTTAAACTTGATGGTAATCACTTCTCATTTGCTTTTCTTGCCTTTATTTCAACTTGGAATCAATTTGGAGCACTTGAAGACCTTAAGGTGTGTGTTTGGAAGCTGAAAATGGCTGAAATGAGGGTCTGGTCATGGCTTAAGGGTGAAGGAAAGCTTGAGGTGGCACTTGAGGTGCTTGCTTAAGCTTGGTAGCAAGCATGAGATGTCAAGTTGTGGTATAAATCTGATATTTCACCCATCTTTCAAGCCTAGATCAGATGTATCTCACTATACATTAATTTTATTGCAACCTATTTTAATTACCAAAAGATCCCATAGATAATTCATAAGCTAATTTACCTAGGCGTTCATTTAATTTCTTACCCGATTGTCACCCAATTCTTGAATAATTGTCCATATTAAACCATATAATCTTATACATAAATGAATATTATAATATCACCTTTCAATCATATTATCTTATGGCCAATGTTCCAAATATGCAATTTACCCATATATACTTTTGAAATACCTAGATAAAATCGAATCAAACCGTATAAGCTTACTAGCAACACTTTTAACACTTCCAAAATTATAACCTATACATCCCATCTATATCCAATACTAATCAACCTCATTTTCTTCTTATTTCAATTTAATGTTGATTACTTATATTATGATGATCGACAACTAACACCATATGAGATTTTCTAGAAATTTAATGATCAAATGTGATTATAAGGTAAAACGAATCATGCCATGTAGTTTCAATGCAAACACTTATGAATAACATGTAATGAATGAATCATATTGGCCAAGTGAGTACTATGAGGCTCATTTGTTACACTGGTTGTGGCTTAAGGGTAAAAGGTTTGAGGTGTTAGCTTAAGCTTAATAAGAAAACATGAGGTGTCAAATGGTAGTTTAAATCTGATATTATACACAACTTATGCAACTCTAATATGGTGTTTCTCAGCATTTATTTCTTTATTTACAACTTATTGTAATTTCCGTACGATCGGATTATAAATTCTACCCTAATTTCTTAACCGATCATTTGATCTTTAAATCGATTGACATCCGATTCTTAAATAGATTGTCTAGTTTTTATTTCTAAAATCATATGCACATATGGACCTTGAAATATGACACTTAAATCAAATTATATCAGGTTTAATATCCCAAGTATTATTATTTTATGATGTATACTTTTAAAACACATTGATCTTGTTGAATCGAAACATATTAGCTTACTAGTAATACCTTTAATTACTTCTAAAATTATAACATATAACCTATGAATATCTAATAGATTGACCAATCTATTCTATTCTTTCTCTTATCTAAATATTGAATTTCTTAATTAGGTTATAAGATCTCAACCACTAATATCATGTGATAGCATTAGAGATTTAACGATTAAGAATGCTATATAAGATGCCATCTAAATGTTAATACAAATTAGCATATAATCAGCATGTAATGCATGAATCACATTGGCCAAGTGAGTAGTATGATGATTGGGTATTACATTCTCCCCTCCTTATTAAATTTTCATCCGCGAAATTTTACTTACCAAAAAAACTCTAGATATTTAATTATCGTTTTATGCTTCCTTTGTCAAATAGCTTATTTTGTTGATTGACTTCTACTCAGTGCTTTAACTAATGAGATATTCTCATTTTGAAGTTACTTTACATCCTTTACTAAAATCTCTATAGGTCTTTCTTCATATCTCCGATCTCAATTTAGTTCTATTAGTTCCTTTTTCAATAGATGAGATAGATTCATGATATACTTCCTTAAAATGAACACATGAAACATTGTGAACTCGAGAGATTGATACATAGAAGTTAAGTTTACAGGCAATATCCCCAATTCTCTCAGTAATGCAAAATAAATCAATGTACCTAAGATCAAGTTTGTATGTAACATCCCCAATTTTTTTTTCCGCCCAAGCTGCATAATCCATTTCATTGGAGACACCTTAAAAAATTTGATCCCCTATCATAAATTGCAACGATATTCCTCTTTAATTTGCATAACTTTATGGTCACCTCTAACTAGTTTCCATACAATGACAATTTGTTCTACCATTTCTATCATTTCCCAAACTATATTCAGCCTAAAAGAACACCGAATTCATTTCAATAAAACGATGATCTATATTTTCTATCATATAATGCCTCATAGAGAACTATCCCAAGTAGCCTTATAACTGTAGTTGTAAGAAAATCCACCCAAGGAAATTTTTTCTCAATTGACATCAGCAATCTAATGCACAATCTCTAAGCATATATTGCAAAGTCTAATTTGTTTGTCCTGGTTGTCTATTGATGCATGGATGATCACAATACTAAAATATAATTTTATTCCCAATACCTGATGTAAAATCTTCTAGGAAGTGGACAAAGACCTTAAATCTACATTAAAACTAATAGACACTAATAAACCATCAAGTCTAACTGCTTCCTATACATTTATCTTTCGATATATCTCCATGGAATACCTAGGGTAAATTGAGAAAGAATAAGCATATTCAGTTAATCTATGAACAATAACCCAATTCCATTATCGTATACAAAATTCATGAATGCTTTCCCATTTCCACCTGAAAATAAAAGTAGAACTAAATCATTCCTACATATGCACTTTTACATATATCCCACTTTTTGTTTTAGTGGCAAACCAAATATTAACAATATATTCTATAATAGCTCGTCCAATATTCGATATCTGTACATTTTCTTGAGATCACAAACATCATTCATAACCCTAAATAAAACAAATAAAAAGGTACATGATCATTACCTAAAACTTAATCTTGTAATTTCGTATCCCTCATTTTCGCATCTATCTCTTATTAAGTGATTATAATCACTCATCACAAAAATCTATCTAAGTGCCTTTTCTACCTTTCATTTTAATGTTAACCTTTCATAGACCTTATTTTGAGCATTGAAAATTGGATCAATCAAAATCAGTCTTACAAAAATATTAATAAACAGATAATTCACCATTTACTCTAATTCATCCTCCATACAACCCTCAATTGCCATAATAGTTTATGATGTAAAATTTGTATGAATATTAGTCTATTGAGATATTTCATTCCAATGACATTTGTAGTTGGATCATACAATATATTCACTTACTAATAATGTCCATCCTTTCTTCAAGTTCAACTCCTTTTAAGTATATAGTCATTTCAAGTACCTCGATTTTGTAATGTCATATGTAGTATTGCATAAATAATCTAATTAACTCAAAGAGTGTCGAGTAACTTTTCAATATTACATCAAACATATACCAAAACACAATGAGATACACCACTATACACAATAAATAACTTATATCTAAAGTTGAAGTCACTACTGAAACTCAAATCAATTCTCTTTAAG